>OX442365.1:16548175-16645599 GCA_949357725.1 Hyperoplus immaculatus
GGTGAAGAAGAGCCTGGCCAAGCTGTTAGAGACTCAAGACATCAAACTGTGACAGCCAGTCATTCAGAGCTGCTCTCATCATTACCAGAGACTTGTCACTGCCACTGGCACGTCGCCACTCACACTGGCCAATAGAAAAGAGACTGTGAACGCTAGGACAAAGGAAACTGACAGGGAGGATGAACGCCAGCGATAATGGACGACAGAAAGAGATTTATTATTTGAGGAGAAGATCTGCCCTTTCCCATCATTGTCTGATCCACCTCTGCCTCAGAACCAGCGTTAAAGTTGTTGTGCTTTCTGTGAAAGCGGAGTTGTTGCCAAGTCCGGATTGTCCATGTGGGGCAGGCAGACTAAATACCCCTCTGATCAGCTCCAAACAGAGGGAGCTCCTGCTCTGCCATTCTAAAGCCATACAGCAGTATTCTATGTGCAGTCTTTTGTACTGTCACTGCTGCCTTTATCTTTCTTTATTTTTTCACTCAGTCACTGACAACTCCGTCCACAAGGGGACTGTCATCCATCCAAAAAAAAATATGTAATTCAAGTTCAGTGACCTCATTGGCAATAATTCTTATTATTGTTTTTATTATTGTTATTGTTGTGATTATTATAATAAAGGAAAGCAGAGCTATTTTAAATTAATGATACAACTTCCAGCAGAAACAGATGGTTTTATGTTTTTTTTACATAGCATTCCTATGTACATTTCATATTAAAAATAGGACCTCTGGTTACAGAACTCTGGTCACTGAGGAGTTTGTGAATTTTGGGTTTTTTCCTCCAGGCCATTAATGCGTGAGGCTTTGCTCTCCTTCATTGTCTCTTCTTCCATACACAATTCATTTGTTCATAGTTGAGCTGAAATATATATTGATAATTATTGCCTTGCTGGATGTTTAAAAATGTGTTTTTTGATGATGTATCTGTGTACAGAATATGTCCCGTCCACTCTACCACTATGGCATGTGCCTTATTTAATCTGTACATATGTGATTCATGAGTGTGTATGAGTGGATTTGGATTACATTCCCCCAATTAAAATGACTGTGTCTTGAAGGCTTGCCTGTTTATATCAATAACTGCGGTCTTTTAAAATCCCACAAGTCAAACAAATCAGATCCTCGAAGCTCCTTTTTTCAATGTTGCATATAAATATAATTTATTATTAGTCTTAAAAATTCTTTCTTACACTTTGTACAATAACTTGACAAGATGAAATGCAAGCAGTTGTGAGGGACATCACGAGTGCCAGAAAAAACAGACGGGCTACATTCTCACTATACACAGCAATAATCAACAACTAGGGAATGCAAAGGCTAGCCCAGTGAGAACCTTCAGATTGTTTCAGAAAGATGCAACATTTTGCATAGACAGCTTTACTAAAAAAAACTGGGACAAGCGCCCTTAAAATATAATGAACAAAAAATAAAGAACCAACCAAGAACACTTTAAACAGTCACAAGTGCCGCTGTATTCAAGGAATGTTGCATTTACAGCTACCACTAATTTTAACGCAGAGTCTGTGTCTTCTTCGGACACTGATGGCTTCTGTCATTAATGTAAAAACACAGAAGTGGGGGCTTAAAATCTCTCCTTCTCCTCCAAAATCAGATGAACGTCTTTCAGTTCAGAACACAAGAAATGACACTGATTTATAGTATGATCACCTTCTGAAAAAAAAATGCAACCTTGTACACTTTATGTCAATTTATTTGGTAAAAAGCAGTTCTATTCAGTTGCATTGGTCCTATAAAAATATACTTATTTGATTCCCTTCTCCTACAGTGTCGACCTCTCCGCACTGCCCTGGTCTCTTTAATGTAGATGATATCATCTTAACAACATACAAATCATCAGTATCAGTCATGAACTTTATTCTACTGGGAAAATAGTCTGGATCACCCTCTACTTTGGGGCATGAGACTGGTTTAAATAGGCAATTGACCCTGGTAAAAACAAAAACAAAAAACATGCAAAAAAAATTAAAAGAGAAATCATAAAAAAATGCAACTTATAAAAAATGTTTTTAAGACTTAAACAAATTAATTTAAAAACAAGCGCACATAAATGTAAATCAATCAAGAATTATACACGAAAAAAAGTTATTAATAGTAGTTACAACAGCAACACTAAATCTGCAAAAATGATTACATCATTGAATTCCTTCTGTACATGTCATATGTGGCTGACGGGGATGAGTCATTTCTGCAAGTGTCCACCAGGAGGTGCTATGATACAGTCGAACATAATGAAAAAGGAAACGAAAAATGTGAGCACACTGCAACATTTCCCCTTAACAGGCAGCATCAAATACAAAAAAAAAGAAAAGCAAAAAGATATGTATAAATAGGCATATTATTAAATACTATGTTATCACAGAACACGTGCTCGCCCACGGAGTTGCTATGGAGATTGTTTTTTTGCGGAGTGAAAGAGACACACTTGCTTTTATCCAAACCCTTGCTCCTTTTGATCCTATGACCTCTCCGGAGAGAGTGTTTCCCTACTCAGACTTGTCCATGGCAAGGGCATCGTCCACATATTCGCACATGTAGTCCAACCAAATAACCGGACAGCTGTTTCCAAGGAGACGAGAGACAAAAATATCAAGTCGTTGTACCAGGGAGAGAGAAAGAGAGAGAGAGATAGAAAGAGGGAGGGGAACAGTCAGTAAGAAATGACTGGCAGAGATTCTTGTTGTTTACCCTCCAAGTTTATACACCCCCTTTGTTGCCAATGTTTAACTGGGTCACGGCTGAGTAAGACCTAGCTCTTGCTATCGAGTGCACACACACACACACACCCACACACATTATCTGTGGATGCGTGTGGTGCATTTGTCACTTTGATGCCTAATAGCTCTCATGCTTTTAGGGCTTCCCACTCTCTTATTTGAAATTTTTCGTAAATTCTTCCTCCCCTGGAATGTCCCCGTCCTTGGTGGGCATTTGTCAGTGATCGGTTGCTAGGGGAAAGAGGCTCTCGTGACGACCCATCTCCTCCAGTACTTGGGCCAGGCGACTCAGGTTGCCGTCGGGAAAATGTTGCGCCTCCCACAAGTCCAGGATGACTCCGGTTGGGCTGGATTTGGTGGCAAAGTAGTTCAGATACCTATAGGTTTGACAGTGACAAAAGTGAGGAGAGTGACGGGTTAGAATAAGAAGGTAGATAGTTAACAGGGATGAATGAGTTGACTTGGATTAGATTTTTTTTTTAGCTCTTTCATCTCTACAGGCATCTTTTAATATAAACATTTCGGTTTCTCTTTTTTTTACATTTATTTTCCTGCTTTGTGCTCAATAGGGGACATGACAAGAAGCTGTGTGTGGTTATTAAGATTAATGGACTCCACAGACTCCATAGCACGTCTGTGTCTGTGATGTAAGAATCAATGATCATTTTGAATAAAAAAATAACAAACAAACAATTTCCGCATTTTTAAGGTGTCCCTTTAAATAAATAAAAATAAAACAAAGAAATAAATATTTTAAAGTTCTATTTTCCACGCAGAGGTTTTTATTCTTATCCATTTGTCAGTTTGTTTTCATATTTAAAATGAACACACATAAACCCATCTCTTTATACTAACAAACCCTATTTATTCACTATTGTTCTGTATGTATCATCACTGTGGGGTGTGAATGAGAGTTTGCTTGAAGTCTCTCCCCCAACGCTCTCCTTTCTTCTCTTGCGCCACACACTGTCAGTGGTCTTCACGAATCTGCAGCTGCTGCTTGTGATAAGGCCACCCCGGTGAGCTGGGATCATATTATAAATGGACACAAACTGTCCCTGTCATCACACACACACACACACACACAACTACCAAAGACACATGGGTGACGGCGACGCTTTCAAAAGAGCCGTGTCATTCTATCTATCTCTCTCCGCCTGTCTCAGCTCAGTCTGGCCGAATTAATCTCAATTCAACAGATGCTTATCAAAGTGAGTCTCATTTCCCACCGAACAAAATCAAATAAAAACAAATAATTTATCTACAGTTACATTCCTCATGTGATCTTGTTGCCTATTTGTCATGAAAAAAAAGGATAATAAATGTCCCCATTCCATGACAATAAGCTTGATTATTAAAACAAGTAAATTTTGTTTCTTCATTTTAATATTTTTTTGTATTCTCCATTACATAATGCATAATGAGCTTGTTCCTGCGGCCTAAATCTGAGTCACTGTCTCACTCCTTAACTCACACAGACAGACAGACAGACAGACAGACAGACAGACAGACAGGCCCTGCTGTGATCCTCTACCCACCTGTCGAGGTTAAGTTTGTGGGCCAGCATCCTCCAGTCATTTCCCCTGGTCTGTGGCGCGTCCAGGCTGCCACACAGCTTCTGTCGGATGGAGACGGGGATGCGGAAGGCGTTGGGCCCCACCAGTGTGGTGATGTTACTGGCCGGGTCCAGCAGGGACGTGTCTATACTCTGGGAATCCTACAGAGAGAGAGAGAGAGAGAGAGAGAGAGAGAGAGAGAGAGAGAGAGAGAGAGAGAGAGAGAGAGAGAAGTTGAAGCAACACAGTCTGTAGCACTGACATTTATTCGTGGTGGTGTGGGTCCGCATAAGCATAATTTAACAACCGTTGTCTCACAAAACGAAACATAAAGTAGCTCAAATGGCTTTGTGGCAGAGCGAGAAATTCCTCTCTTGTATAAAATTGTTGAAAATCATTCATTTCATTTGCATCACTTCATTTTTCGATGTAAGCTTGAGTGATGTTCAATTGTTTTGCATCTGGAGGATTAAGTGCTGGGGGTCTCTGGGATACTGAAGCCAGAACAAGACCTAAGGAAAAATGAGTGGAGGCTGGGCAGGGACACGGGCTCTGCACTGCATGTAACTGTAATTCATCTCATTACGGAGCACAAAGCCAGTGCGCTCAGGCTCTATTCTCCTGGCCAGATGGCCTTTGTGAAGCACGACTACGGGCTGATTATTCCCGCCTCTGCTCTGTCATAGCTTTGACTATAATAAAGGCCAAGGGGATCTTTCAACCTGTCAACCTCTGTGAACATTTCACAAAGAGGACAGGAAGAAGACATACATGGGTATTGTCACAGCATGTCAGACAATGAGCGCAAAGTACTGGAGGGAAATGTATCATCGCTGATTGAAAAAAGAAAAATTCAGATGATTAGATGTTATTGTTATGTATTTCTCCTGTCTGGACCTACGTATAATAAAGTTTAGAGAGGATCTTTCGGTTTGTGTTCTTTCTTGCACCCCATTTGGACAACAACGGTAGTGTTTTTACTACGCCAGCTGTTGTTCCTGGGTGAGCGTATACCCATGACAAAGGCATTAGGAAAAACTATATAAAAATGGCGTTCTTTGCACTCATGGTCTTGTTTGCTGTTACATGTAATTTATGATCACCAGGAGGAAAAATTAGACCGTTTCAGAAATATTAAAAAGCTCCTCGTAGCATCTTTAACTTCAGTTAAGGCATTATAAATGAAATGGACGAGCTTATGCTGGTCTATCGGCCCCTACCTCCGATAGTGTGGTGTCCAGCTGAAAGATCTGTCCTTCTCCCTCCACTTGGCGCACACATATCTTACAGGCCAGGTCCACAGTGCTGGCAGAGAAGCGCTCTAGGGTGAAGCAACAGTGCAGGTTCCTCTGTGAACCACACCACACCTGCTGAAAGGAAAGCTCCTGCAGAGAGAGAGGCAGAGAGAGGTAGAGAGGTAGAGAGAGAGAGAGGTAGAGAGGGTAGAAGAATTTCATCAGCTGTTAGAAAGGACTGTGAAGAAAACGCTGATTCTTTTCTCCAAAAGTGGCATAAAGTATGAGCAGTTTACCTGGTACTTGGCTAGTAGTTTGCTCTTCCACAATGTGTGGGGGACGTCGTGGATGGAGAGTCTCAGGTTGTGGGTGCTGTCTTTAAAGTTCAGAGTCTTTGGTTCGTCCAGCAACTTTCCACCCATTTGCTTCTCCATCTGCAGCACTTCCTGAAAACACACAATATATATATATATATATATATATATATATATATATATATATATATATATATATATATATATATATATATATGGTATAAGAAAACCATGAATACTGATCCCCAAATACAAATGTGTCAGCCTTTGTGCTGTTGTAAAACTGTTGTTATATCCTGTCTGCTACAGAAGATTTTTTTTGCAAATGCTCCCATGACAAATGAAATGTTTTTTTTATAGTGAATTCATCACGCCTCCTCAGGGCTTTATGAACCTAAATCTGGACCTGCCATCTGAAACCGACTCCAATGTCCTTGCAGCAGCCGGATCACTATCACTTCTCATTACCCAACTTAATAACCATGTTTAATATCCCTGCGCGGTATAATAATCCTTTCCTTATCTTTTCCACTATGTAGGTAGATGGTATTAAACAGATGAAGAAAACAGTAGAGTCGGCAGGGGGTCGGGTGTGGTAAATGTGGCTTATTTTGAGTTTGGGCAGAAGCTAAGAGCTATCTTTCTAGGAGCAACAATTTTAGTCAAATGCACAAACCCATGTGTGACATTGCAATACAAAGATTTCATATTCCACCTCCCACATCTCATCTGCTTGCTAAGCGCCCATGCATGCATGCGCACGGACGCGCACACACACACATACACAAACACTTTAACAATTCAAGCAGTCAAAATGAAGCATTCGCAAATTATCATTAATGCTTTCGAAAACACATTCAATTTCTGCTTTGGTGACCTTTTGGCAAAGACAGAGAGACAAAAAGAATGTGTGCAAATTTCCTTTTTTTTCTAATATTATTTTTTGGGCATTTTTATGCTTTAATTGACAGTTTGGAGAGACACAGATGAAATGGGGCAGAGAGGGGAATGACATGCAGAGAACGACCACGGGCCAGATTCGAAACCCGTGGTCTGCTGCTTCTGAGGTACTGAGCATCTACGGGCAGGCGCTCTAACCACTACACCACAAGCACAACCTCTTCTGCATATCTTACCTTGAGAGAGTCCTGCGTGTCGTCCAGGCAGTAGACCCTGATGTGGTACTCCATGGCTGGGCAGGTGACGGGGCCGAAGATGGCTAGTTGGAGGCGTTTGATGGTCGAGGCGCTGAGCGATTGGCCCACCAGGCAGTAGGTGCCCAGGGTCTCTGTTAAGATGTGGCAGGCCTCCTCATCCATCTGTATGTAGCACGGTGTGGTGAAATTCTCCTCTCCAACCACCACCACATCCTATTGTGGACAGGGGAGGAAAAGCCAAGGAGTGACATGAGTGTGGGAGATAGCTATGGGCTAAAACAAAACAAAAAAAGCAGTAGTCAAGATTAATTTATTTATTTATTTTACATGCCGAGTTGGAAAAATACCCAATAATATGAGAAAACAAAAGAGGACATGATAAAGCCACCCACAATATTATAATAGGAAATCCAACTTGTGTTCTTCTATATCCAATGTAATGTTTTTTTCTTATCTGACTTCTCAATCTTATGAACGACAAAATGCATTTTTAATGTAGTCGCCATTCAAGATGGAGATAATTAGGCACAGCGAGATGAGCTCAATTTGACTTAGTCAGAGAGTCATTTGAAGGATCTCATTGTACATTGTTGTATATAACGCTAAGTATACCAATAATGCGTAGCCATTACATTAAAAAAAGCATAAAAGGAGTCACAGTTTGTTCCCTCATTTGCATGTTTTGAAAGTCAGAGGGAAAATTGGTTTATTCAGCTTTTGTTTTGGAAACATAATCGATGCAGTGCATGTGTGTGTTGATAAAAACGTGCACGTAAACTTCATTCATCACATTTGTGATGAGAAAATTTCTGCTTGCCTGTAGCGTTGCACTCAATACGTGAATACAATCATAATTAACTTGGACAGCTCTCTCACTTGAAACGTTGACATTATTGACTCACATTGTTTCGTTTTGAGATAGAAGCAGAGTTGTGGAACAAAAACTTACTGGTTTCTTTTCCTGCTCAATTAATGTGTTCAGTTTTTTTTTCACAGAACATTTCAATTCCGTCGTATTGAAGCCGGACTGAATTTGAAATGTAATTTTAAGTGGTGAAGTACAATTAAGGGTCACAGCCTTCTCACATAAGCTGTGTCCTTTGGATATTACACTTAGCAAGTGTGTGTTACTGATGTCTGACACCCTGCCTTTGTGCATATGAGGTAATGGAAGAGTGAGTAGCCAGACCATTCGTAATTGACCCCTATAACAGTGCTAATGCCAGGACATATTTCTCTTTCATTAAGACTGTCTGGTGTGAAGACGCTTCTCTGCCTCTCTCTCTCTCTCTCTCTCTCTCTCTCTCTCTCTCTCTCTCTCTCTCTGCTAATCCAAACACTCCTGTGAGAAGCACATTGGCATTAATTCGGCCTATTATGAAAGACAGAAGAGGAATTACAGTATTTTATTGTGAGCCGTTTAACAGCAGTATTATGGCTGATCATTAGACTCTTTAACTGCTCCATGGGGGGATGGCACTGGGGCTTCCTTATTGGGGGATAATTAGAACACACAGTGGAAAAGTAGGCTGCTGCTTCATATATATATATATATATATATATATATATATATATATATATATATATATATATATATATATATATATATATATATGTGTGTATATATATATATATATATATATATATATATATATACACACATTTATACATACAGTATACATAAATATATAAAGGAGAAGCTCATCTCTTCTGCTTATACTGCAGTGATGAATACACGTTTTGACAGAGCATGTCATATAAAGCAATATTTCACATATATGAAGTATTGAGAAACCCAGTGGGAAGAGAAGCTCATATAAAGGAATCTGCCATCACCTTGGATATTACCTTCTGTATTACTGACAGCTGCAGAGATCTAATCAATAGCACGCACGTCATCGCCACGGGGGAACCAAGTCTTTTCATATATATGAAATATGGAAATCTGTCCACCTCAATATCTGTAATGTGCGCACACGTCATCAAATCCTCCCAAAAAGCTGGAAGAAAGCTAGTTGGTGCCTCTCTATATTGGGGGTTAAATTGCAAGGATGTGTAGCATTCACTGAACCGCTCCTATTTCATGTTGGTGTTATATTCAACCGCAGCAGTAAACACAACAGCTGTGTGCGCATGTACACTAATGCACATGTTAAATATAAAGCATTGCTTTTCTGATCTTAATGAACAAATCTAGACTGGAGTCCCGTCCCCCCTCCTCTCCCAATGTCAGCCTGCAGATTTCTGCCCTTGATCAATAGTCATACTCAGTTTACACTGAGCTTTATTGTCTGCCCCGGAGTAATTCATCAATGTCACAAAGGCATATGGGGCCAGTTTTTTTCTGCTCCATAAAGACATATCAGCACATCAGCAGCGGAGATTGTGCAAAAACTTCCTGAATGTGATATTTTTCAAGCCACAACTCAATGAGGGTCTGACAGAGCGCCATATATTAAATATAGATTGGTGTTAGTAGTCAGATTTTCAATATGTGACTGGCCTGTACAGTATGCCTGTCTGCAACTCATACTTCAACATTTTCCCAAATAAAGACTTAAATTCTAAATTCCTAAGAGAAAGAAGCCTTTTTTGTGTTCCTTATTGCCTTTTAACGGTTTTTCATTCTGCTTGCTATAGACAGTAGACCCTGCTGCTCTGCAAACGCCTGTGGTTCGTTTTCTAATATTGTAAAAAGGTCTTAGCACTCTCCTTCCGTCAACAGAGAGAGAGAACAACTTACCCCAAAATGCTCCATCGACAGGTAAGAAATATACAGTAATAACTGCCTATAATAAGGTTTGTTTATCTGTACAATTATCTGAGGTGTACTATTGATAAAGGTTGTGGAGAGAGATACATGGCAGCAGCACTGTTTCTTAGCTGTTTTTGGTTCTCTAGTAATGGTCTGTTTTTTTAATTGGACGGTGTGTGTGTGTGTGTGTGTGTGTGTGTGACAGACATTGGCCGCGTTTCCCAGATTCGATCGTTCTCTGGGACCAAAGAAGGGTCGAAAGAAGGGTTCGCCTAAGAAGGAGCGCTAAGATACGGGTGTTTCCCAGATGCCATCTTAAGTGCCTTCTTTGGAGAACGCGTAAGATGAAACAAAAGAAGGTTCTTAGTGGGAGCTGTCCACCGCGGTGGTGCTGAAACTGAATAAATCGATGCCAGGCGAATCGATCACCCACCTCTTTATCAGAGCATAAGTCACACACAGCGCCCCGTGGTCTCCCCCACACAGGTGGAATTAGGCTACGCATGTATCGTGTGTGTGTGGGGGGGGTGTGTGGGTGCGGGTGTGTGTGTGTGGGTGTGTGTGTGTGGCAACAAGTGTATCCAAGTAGAATCAAGTCCATTAGCGCATATATACCCCATGGATATAGGCACACACATGTGAGAGTGGAAGAAAGCGGCAGCAAAAGAAACAAGCGGGCACCGTCGTTTACCACGGAGGAGATGGGCGTCTTAGTGGACGAGGTCTGGCAGCACCAGGGAGTTTTATTCGGGGAAAAAGGGGCAAAAAGAACATCACTGTGAAGAACCGTGTTAGGCAGGCCATAGCCGAAAATATGTCCCCCTCCAGCCCATGCGGTCTGCGTGACTGGCGTGCTGCGAGGAAGAAGTGGCAGGAGTTCTAGAACCAAACAAAAAGGAAGAGTGCGAAGGTTCCACTAATCAATCTCCCTTCGTTGCAGGTGATGCAGACGCCCAGTAAAGACAGCGTGGAGTAACCCCTCCCCCATATGGTTTCAATAAACTATTTTGGTTTCTTTTCAACCATGTATTGTGTGGATCATTTTGCATTGAAATGAGGGTGTCAAACCAAGCAACAAAAAGTCCCAGGCAATTTGTAATGTATCTAAGCGTAGGTTAATGATGTGTGCGTATTGTGCGCCCTTTCAACAGCATTCCAGTGCCAGACTTTCAGGTAAAGCACCCGGACACTGCAGCAATAATAGTGTGCAGGACGTTACATGCAGCCTACATCTGCTGGTTCTGTTTATTTATTTCAGCCTTCAGGCGTGAGAGTTGATATGGGTGATGTGGTGGTTGTGGGTTTATGGTTTAGTGATCAGTGCTTGCTTGGTGACTGGTGGTAAAGGGGTAGGGGCTGGGGGTTGTTGGACCTCAGAAGAGGTTGATATGTTTTTTTTGTATGTGTAGTACTATAAACTCACGTGTGTGGAAAACGTAAACATCTAATTCATTAAAACTATTTTTTTCTCTACTATTAGTCTATGTTTCTTGCGCCAGTGGTCCGCATTGAGCATTGTTTTATTATTTCGAAAAGTGGAGGAAATAAATTTCCCTGACGCGGCATGATCACTGACGATTTGGTCGCTAAGAAGGTTGTAAGAGTGGGTCAGCTCCGTCTTACAGTTCCATCTTAGTGAAAGAACTTCTTTCGCTAAGAACGCATCTGGGAAACGCATTCTTCTTTCACAGCGTTCTTAAGAGCGCTCCAAAGAAGTACTTAGCTCCAAAGAGGCTCTTAACGAATCTGGGAAACGCGGCCATTGTAGGTGAAGAAGACAGGAAGGAAAGAAAGGATAGGCAGAAACTATTCACACTGCTGCTGCCCTCAGCAAGCCGACTTATCATCATCAGCACTGTTAATGATGGAGCTTGCAGGCACACAGTGCTTCAAAAAACACAAACGCAGCACGCGCACACACCCACAATCACACACGCAACAGTGCACGCGGGAAAAAAAAATAGTCTTTCATAAAAAGAAAACAGTCTGGGGGAAAAAACAGTCCCAACCCTGTTCCCTGCTATCAGAGGTTTACTATTTCAGCACCTGCTTGCAACACGTTTTTTTTTCCTGAGTGCCGAACAAAGCAGGGGAAGTTGATCCCCTACACCTCTATGCTACATATACTATCTATCGTCGCATGACATTTTATCATATTGTTTTTTTTCACTATACAATTTCCCCCTGTGCAGAGCAAATTTTCCATCCAACCAAATGCAGTGTGGGTTATGTGATGCAAAGGTCACATCTGTGAATTTCTTAGGTGGCAGAGTTATCATTTTATTAACTCTACGTTGCTGTCGCTGGCATTACATCTGCCTCTCACCTCCCAATGGTTCTGCTGCGAATGGCTCTTGAGCTGGATCAGCCAATCCTGTGAGCCGTCACACACGGCACAGTGGTGCATGGTGATGATGACGGGACGAGTCAACAGGGCTCCGGGGGGCCCACAGCTCACCACCGGGCCCAGCACTGTTTGGCCATCTTCCACCGAGGGCCTGGAAAATAGAGAACACCACAAACACACACACAAACACATTTTGTTTAGCGGGTGATGTGACAGCAGTCTCTGTGAATGGGGGTGACATGGCGGTAGCTGACAGGGGTAAACACAGCTCTAGGGGCATTGATGTGGCAGGCGGCACACTGCATACCTCATGTTGTCCTTCCTCTGAACAGTCACATACATCTCGTACACTCTGCCCTGAGGAATGGCCCCCGCTGGAATGAGCAGACTCACCCCTGGGGAGCGCAAAACAGACAGACAGACACACACATAGACAAACAAACAAGGCATAGGTAAGACAGAGTCGTGAGATGTCAGGTAGAGCGGAAGTATTTGTGCTGTCGATGCCTGTCATTATTGCGTTAAACAGTTGTTTTTGTTAGGTATAAATTCAGTGAGAGCACGGACAGCGACAGCATTCAAGTATGCAAACTAAGAACACACATACATATTTACATAGTGAATCTCAGCTACACACTATACATATTCGCTACAAATGGAAATGAAGGTGCATAGTGCTTTACATACAAACGTTTACTTGTAATGAGTATATTTTGTAAGGCAAGCATAGTAATAGTTGCCATCCCTCTCAGCCCCAGATGTAAAAAACGATTGGTGCTCTTCTCCTATGGCATCAGGAAATGATGTGACATTTCATTTCTCTAAAATCAATGATAACTCTACTCTCCATAACATTCTCATATTGCTGCAGCCAGCATGATATACATTTTTCCATTTCAGATTGATTTGATGTGATGTCCCGTCCAATGTGTTTTTAGGACCAATTTACCCCCCCTCTCACAAACACACACAAACACAAACACACACACACACACACACACACACACACACACACACACACACACACACACACACACACACACACACACAACACAAACTTTCTCTCTCTGGAGGGGGGTGTTCTCAGATAGCTCATTGATTTCCCATGCCCTTGTACTGAACTTTTCAAAAGGTGACAGACAGCTCCCTTTTACTAGCTAGCAAGGCAATCACAACTCTGCCATGGGGACGTATCTCGCACGCTTGCCACTCCCCCCCCCCTCCCCTCCCCCCACACAGCAAAGCTTCAAAGGCATGCATTTTTTTTGCGCTGCATTTTTAAGATACAAAACACCAAACAGCCACACTGACAGCACCACAAGATATTCCATTGCCCAGACACACACGAACTGATCAAATATCAAATGTGCTTTCCTCTCCCGCTGCCTATGTAACATGATGAGGTGGCTAAGCACAGCCAGAGTCTGAGGACTTTTTTTTTTTTTTTTACAGGAATCAAGACGAACAGAAAGAAAAACTTTAGAAACTGGAGAAGTCCGTGTATCCTTTAATGTCCCTGCTGGTTTGTCTACGCCTGTCAACATGCATCTGTGGCACGTTGCAAACAGCCCACATGTGTTTGAAGTGAGGACAGCATGGCTAATGTAGGCTGCCTGAAACCATACACCTTCTACGTCAGTACTGGTAGTGTACCTAAGGTATCCATCAACACATGTCACACTGTGTGCCGTCAATGCGCTGATAGGTTACATATGGTGAAGCATATCATTCCCACCTGTGTGTGTTAAAGGGTATCCTGGTTGGGTAATAAAGCATAATAGAGGCAGCTCAGGTCTAATACATCGAACACAACCATACCTATATCCATTATTAATTTCAGCACATTTAAGCATTTGTATTGGTAAAAATATGTTTCAGATATGATACCCAAAAGGGTTTTTTGCTTATAAAGCTGTAATGTTTCCATATCTCCATTATCTACTGACTTGAGCTAAGTCTATAAAGTGACTTTCTAAACTGCATCACAGATTAGCCTGCTTGCCAGCATGTCAACAATGTGACAACAAATGCACACAAATACCTATATGCATGTGCTGTCTTAAGGTGGATTTTCACTTTTAAAATGTCCCCTGAAATGATATCATAGCTTCCTAAAATGTGACGCACGTTCTGTTGAAACAGGTCAATCCTAAAGGTGCACTATGTAACTTTGGATGTGTCAGAGGAGTGAACATTTTCTAAGGTATATTCTCATAACTTAATAAACACATTTTCCTCACAGGAAAATGTGATCCCTGGAACACTGTCTAAAGTTATAAAGCTTCCTGAAAAGCTACTATTTCACTGTTGCATGTTTGGTTTGCAAACATATTGTAGTCTTACCTTTGGCTCCAAGTTACTCAAAATAATTTAGTTTTGATTTATCCACATGTTACTCTTAGCGTTATATAAAACTAAGTATTGCATGTAGAGTAAAAATTTTTTTAAACTAACTGCAGGCGTTGCAAATGTGAACAAATCCCCTTCTCCTGAAACTCCATAATGCACCTTTAATGCAATATGACATATCCAAAATAACAAATGCCAGAACACTTCCTGTCATTAGGCTAGTACCTGAGTTGGGCACAATCAGTTGTCCCCCCGCCGAGCTGAATGAGCCCAGCGCGGTGCAGGATGGATCGCGGGTGCGGAGTAACGTCTGGGTTGTCTGCGTGCGTCGGCCCATGGTGCTGTCGCTGTTGTCCAGTAGACAGTGTGGTAGCTTGGGCGAAAGTTTAGAGGCCAAATCCCCTAGGTCGTCTTGCGGAGTCACTAAGCCCGAGGAGTTGTACACCTTAATCTTCAGGTTGGGCAGAGGGTCCAGCAGAGGGGAATTAGTCATGGGGATTTTATCAGCCACGTCGTGCAGGGCGTAGACGGGTCCGCGGTACATGGCGGCCGCAGAGGTCAGGTCAGGCGGTGCTGTAAGGAGATCTGCTGTGAAGTAAAAGGTGAGCAGAGTTAAGAAAAAAGTATTCTTTTCTTACACTGTGGGCACACATGTAGCCTATACTGTCTCTCTCTCCAATGAATGCAGAGAACTAGTAACCAAGGTAACCACCACGGGGAGGAAAACAAAGTGTTGGCATAGCAATTAGAAAAGACTGCCTTTTGAAACTAATTTGTTTGTCACTCATTAGGGACGTCCACTTCAACCATCAAGAAACATTAGTCAGTCAGAGAAGTTAAAGGAAACAGCTGTGATTCACGAGTAACAGATGGCTTGACTAACACTCAGAAGGTTTACCCAGAAGGTACAGGGAGAAATATATTCAATTGGCTGGGATGTGAGTGGGTGGAGGAGTGATGACATTGGGAGCTCTCTGTCCTATACAATATACACTTATCTGCTTTCCAACAACACAAAGTTTTATATGGGATACAGACGTCAATAAAAGTCACAAAAGTTGAAATAAGACTTGCTAGATGGCTGGAAGAAGTTTTTTATTTTATAGTCCAGCAGCTGTTTGTAGTGGTATCCCTAGTAGTAGTTCTTGTATTATCACTACTGATGCTATTGAATCAGTCAGTGCTTACTGTATGTTAGTGAGGGTAAGTTTCATTACTGTTATGCATTCAGAAATGGGAGAGAATGTATTTTTTTACCATATACACACCATCTTCACAGCCTGCACAAGCAAGAACAGTCCACAGCAACAGCTACAGACAAATTCAAATGCTGTCTTTGAATCCTTTTAAACTATGGTTTAAGTGTGTGCAAAAAAAATGCCTGTTTTTTGCAGATTATTTTTCATTGGTTTGAGTTTGAGACTCCCTCATATATCAATGACAACAAACTAAGATTTTAAATACAAGCTGGGAATTTGTTTCCAAACCAATTATTTTTGTCGTCCATCCTTCTAAATGGTCATGTTCTAATCATCTTACTTTCCTGCCTCTGCTGTCTGCTATTTTTTAAGTTTTTCTTTCTCCTTTATCAAAACCTTAATGACCACTTTGTCGTACTTACAACACAATAACTCTGACGTGTCCGTTTCCCTGCCTGTCTTTTTGTCCAGCTCTCTGCCACCTGTCGTCATCCCTGCAGTTTTGCTTTAAAGGCCCTGCGTCATCAGCCTGGGTCTAATTACAGTTTAATATGCGACATACAGGCTGACCTTATTACACCTTAATGAAGGGGCATAGTTTGGCCTCCCATCACAGCGACACGCATATTAATGATTTCCTCACCCCGCTCGCACAAACATGCTGTCTTCTGTCTATACTCCTTTCACACGCTCCCTGCTCATCTCCAGTCAAAAGGGCACATTTACATTCCCATCATCGCTAACACACATGAGCAGCGAGGGGCTGAGTCAAGCGTATCGCAGCAGGGTTAATGCTATGGGTTGCTAATGCAAGCCATCCCTAATGACTCAGAACACAGGTGTCCATTCTACAGCAGGGTATAGTGCAACTCCATACATTTGTCGCTACCAACTGAAATGTGTCTCTAGCACGAAGCAAAGACTTTCGAATACAAAAAGGCTAGGATCAAATGTAACTTTGTAGACTTCTTTACTATGCTTCAATCAATTAGTTCTTGAGTTGCTGCTCGAGACAATATTTAGATTTGTAACATCAAGTTTTTTTAATCTTGGTTAAACATCTGTAAGCTTGAAAACGAGTTTTACATTTTTTATTTATTATTATTTTCTTTATTTTTATTTTTATTTTTTTTACATGATCATGTTTCTTTGTGTAAGAGAAAAATGAATTAACGTCTTGTATCGAGACTTAACCAATATATCGTCACAAGTATCAGACAAAATCTAAAGCCCGAGCCCCATTGGTTATGATGTAAAATCAAGACAGAGATGTCTGCATTAAAAAAACATACACACACAGTCCCATACACTCTTCTTGCATAGAAGCAAACACGCACAATAACAAAAAAAAACAACATGTGTTGCTTCTGCCCTACCTTTGCGGGCGGTCTTGATGCTGACTGGCTGGAAGCCTCCGTTGAGGGCGGAGGTGTCTATGATGTCAGAGTCAAAGTCGCGGTGGTTCTTCCTGTAGATGAAGAGTGCCACCACCACAGAGATAACCAGGCACATGATCACGGCTATGACAATGCCCACATACAGAGCCACATCGTCTGTACTGGGGGCCACTGGGAGAGAGACAAAAGACAAGAGAGAAAAATAGCCCTTTAACATCTCATAAGTTCACATCAATAGAGTTAGGCCTTCTTCCCTCAATATGCAGTTTAGTTGGGGATGAAGACCCTTATCAGCAGACCTCATATCCTGGTTTAAACGATTGAGCCGGATATTAATAAACATCTACTGGGAAATAAATGCATGCATGTATCTCCTTTCCTTTTTGATTAATGTTTGTCCCCTGTGGCAAACAGTCTGTGTGTTGATGAAATAATAAAGGACACTCTTAATTATCGATAGCGAAAGAGGATAATGATGCATGTACCGACTGAGTGACAAACAACATGGGTCTTTTTTTTCACCTTTAGGCCTTTTCCATCTAACATTCAGACAAATGAATTTTTACTGGCAAAGAAATCTGCTTAGCATATGAAAGAGCCGTAACTTGTGTGTCCACAGATTAATAGTCCTTGTATATGGAGGCATACTGTGTTGTGCTTTAGAGAGGGCTTGCATCCCACTCAATCGCAAAGATAATAAGAAACAAGAAAAATACAGATAATGACGTTAAGCTCTGTGTTCAATGGCCAGATTAATCAGGACGGCTGCTCCAGTGCAACCCAATGACACACTGTCCTAACGAGAAGGCTCAGAAGTGAGATCAAAAGGTGGCGAAGACGGAGATATAGATGTATTCATCTATCTTCAAATTACCGTGCTCAGCAGCGTGTTGGGAGTTCAGTCTGTCTGTGTCTTTGTTCTTACACACACACACACACACACACACACACACACTGACTGCAGATAAGATCTAGACATAGCAGCATGCATTTCTCAAATCATCTTTCATCTCTGTCTCCCCTCTCTCGCAGAGTCTTTTTCTGTCCACTTTCCAGCTGGAGAAACCTCTGTGATTAGTAGGCCTGGCAAGGATAAAGTGGATTTTGGAAGCGCAGACTCCGACAGGCACGCATTATTACAGATCAGTCCTATGAATGGATGACAGTCTGAACCCTCTGTGGTGTTTGGTAAAGAATGTCCTTCACTGTCTGTCACCAAGTTGACAAATGGGGAGAAACTCTTCACAGGTAGAGCGATGCTTGAGGGCATGCCGGATGTAACACGTGTTCTTGAGGGGAGGGGTTCAAAATCAGAAATCAAAAAGACCTAAGCATTCAAAATATGCATTCTATTTTATGAGGTTATAACGTAGTTTTGAAGAGAAAGAGAATCTTTTTAATTTCAAATATTTATATTTTTTTGAAACATAATCTTGTTATGCAAATGGAGCAGAATGTGCACCAGTAGATGGCAGCATCAACTGTGGATCCATGTGCAGCCCTTTCAGCAGGGCATGCATGATGGCTGAGCATTTGTGTAAATTAGCTTCATGTGTCTTAGAGATGCAGATGGCACTCAATCTGTGTCTCTTGTGTTCTCTTGCACAAAGGAGGAGTAAGGAGTGGAAGGAGATGGAGCAAGAGCAAGAGACAGGAGTGCTTTTGTGACATCTGAAAGCCACACAATGTTGGGTGTCATTGTGTAACACGAGTTGTTTGTTATTTATAAGTCCAAGAGTAAAAGCTTGTTTTCCTCTAGTCATGACTTTGACGTCTATAAATATAGATTTTCTGATTTCTGAATTGAATTAAACAAGTGCACCTTTAACCAGGTAGTCCGTTTTAGTTTTTATTTTAATTGGGTATGACCTTCACCAGGGCATCACCTTTCGCTCACAGGATAAAAAGTGATGAAAAAAAATGTCAATTTTTTTTTTACGTGCTGAACTACTACTGTAGTTATTTCACAGACTTTATTCCCCCTCCAAAGAATGACACAGCCTCTCTACTCAGCCTTAACTGAGACATCACATTAAAGAGGACTGTCAAGATATATCCTCATATATATGTTAGGCCTGTAATCCCTCCTCCAGCACAGACACACGAACAGAAGACAGAGCAGGGAGGGCAATGATGAAAAGGTTGAGAATGTAATTTCACTGTGCTTCATCTGCCCAAGCTTCCCTGCAGTTATTTAACATACATTCCTCTCTGTCGAACAATCTTCCATCCACACTTTGATGATGAAGGCAGCGACCTGCTAAAGTGTACACATTAAAATGTATTACTTAGATTAATACATCCCTTTGAACACATGAGACATTGTCGGGGAAAGGGAAAAAGTACAAGAAATGGAAATGAAAGGGATTATTCAACGCTCCGTTTCTCTCTGTGAGGATGGAGAGATTTGCAAAAGGAAGTGTGGGATACAGAGAGAGAGGTAAATATTCAGGGGAATGACGGGAAGTGGTTAGGTTACAAATTATTGTTGGATACTGTGCCCGGGCCGACGGCGAGGGACAGTGTCAGCAACAGTGTATAGGGCTGAGTGTCCACTCTGAGTTAAGGCGTAGTAACATCGCTGTAAACAGGAAAGCTGGATGGCAGAGGCACATTATGAGAACGGACAGAACGAAAAAATAAATGAAATGAAAATGGCATGAGTTGGTAATGTGTAAAAAACAAGAAGGAGTAATGGAACATATAGATTGACGGCAAAGAACAAGGACAATTTGTTTTAGATAGTTGTGAAAATATACCATTTATAAAATGTTGACATTTATTTAAAAAAAAGTTATATTATTTATATTTTATCTTGAAGTATTAAAGCTGGGGTGGAGGATTTGGGGAGAAAATGGCAGTTGGGATAAAGATTCGAATCCAAATACCTAACCGCTCCACTTGTTCTCTTTGGTCCCTCCCCTATGGTCCCTCCCTGACACCCTCTACACCAACAAAGTCGTGCCAAAGTGAATGGACAGTCCCAACAGCCAATAAGAACAGAGAATCGGAGCCTTGCTCTAATTGGTCAAAGTGTCAGCTCATGTTAACTTTGACCAATCAGAAATCATCAGTCCCCAGCTTTAAGTGAATGTAAATTCGTTGTGCGTAACCTGCCAATGAAGATTAGAGACAAAGACAGACATTTGAAAATGAAAGTAGAAATGATGTAATAAAGTAATAAAGAACAAAAAATGAAAAAAATAAAAGATTAAAATAAACAATAACTCACATGAATTCCCCAAATCACTCTTGTCTTTTGCCTCAGAGGACTTCTGATACAAGGAACCTTGGAAAGAGAGGAAGGAGGGATTGTGGGTGGGGCAGAAAAGGGAGGAAGAGGAGGAGGGGAGGAAGATGAAGATGAAGGGAGAAGGATGATGAAAATCAAATTTAAAACCAACAGAAAAACAAACTCAACAAATGAGACAGCGACAAGCTCATGAGTGGGAGTGATGACATGGGGGAAGCATTCGTTCTTGATTTGGCCCCTCCTCTCTAGGTCTGTGTATAGAGTATATAGATGGATGATAGGACTAGAGGAGGTAGGGAGGCAGGTAGTGTGGGGGGTATGGAGGTTCAGTGAGGGAGTGTTGCGATCCATCAACCTGGCTTAGTGCCTCAGAAGCAGCAGCAGCAGGACGGATGCTGGCAGATGAGGGGCAATGGAGGGACTGATAAAGTGTGGACTCCTACCAAGTCAATAGAAGCAACAGCCTTGCATCTGTCAGTGGGAGGGCGGATGGAGAGGGGTAGCGCATGGGATAAAAAGGGAACAATTATGTTAGGAAAGCAGGAAATGAAAAAAAAAGGTTGAAGGACAGAGATTTGGACAGTTGTCTTCCACAACAATGTTTTTTTTTATTGTTGGCCCCAAACAGGCTATTTTTAATTGGCTTTGTTGTGGCTGGGTCATGTTTTTGAAGTGAAAAAGTGAATAAAAAAAGCAGCATGGATGCATGATGGCAGCCACGGGAGACAGTGCAGTGTCTGGTACACATAATATTCCAAGTCTCCCCGGGACATCCATAAACAACTAAACAAACAATGAAGTCCTTATTGGAGAGGGAGAGAGAGAGAGCGAGAGCCACAGGCAGACAAGTGGACCGACAGCAAAATCAATGGCTTGATAGATGGGGCTGGTGTGTACATGTAATCAGGCAACAGGATGCGTGGGGTTGGGGCTGGAGCAATGGGAGGTGCCTGTCAGAGCCAGTCTAACTGATGGCCCATTTCAACCCATCCTGTAGAGTTTTCTATTCATCCGAGCTACAGTCTACAGTATCACTAGCCAGAGTAAAAAAAAAAAAGCCATGCTCCGGGTGGGTGGGCTCCGAAAGGAAAGCCCGGACAGACACAGATTACTCTTTAATGACAACATAGAGCTAGGGAGGAGGAAGGGGGTTTCATTGTACAGGATATCATTGTCTGTGTTTCATCCATTACTTTCTTTGAATATGGCAGATTTCCAACCTCAGACAAGGATGCCGTCATCCGGGTATTACAAAAAAAAAACTGATGTCATCATTAGAGTAGCCTAAGGTACATTTTTTCTACACTACTTCTTGTGGAAGATATTTATTTACATTTAATCCAAACATTTCAACAGCCTTTAAATATAGTATCACGTTCCAGGAAGGCTGAAGTTCGAGAGAGTCAAGGGGTCAAGTATTTCCAATGGTGTGAGCGGTAGAAGCATTTGCCCTTGCTGGAGTGTTTGTGTGCTGTGTGCGCACAGTCCCCTCTCTCTACATCAATATGTCAAGAAAAATGTCACGTCTGAGAAGAGGCAGGGTTTGCGTAAAAAAAGCTTGGAAAACACACATCAGAATCAAGCAAGACAGAAGAAGTTCAGAAGAAGTTCAGGAGAAGCGTATCCCAGAGATGTAGACAGGTCAGCCTCGGTGAACTGTGAAAACTATACTCCTCCCGCTGTAAGAGTTGGGGGGGGGGAGTTGTCCTTCGCAGCAGCAGGCATAGAGTGCAACCTCTCTAGATCAATCTGTGAAAGCTTAACTTTGTTAAATCCAACCCAACCCCAAACTCCCAGACAGTCTAAATGTGATAAACAAGCTACAGAGTAAATTATAACACAACACTTTTTGACTCAGGCCAGTTGTTGTTTCTACTGTGTGTGCAACGATGGAAGGGCTGAGCACGTCGAGTTCTATTTCCAACTCTGGTGGGTCGTATCAAATTCCTTGGGCCAGATTTCTGTGATGTATTGCAATTGAAACGATTTTAAATACATTTCAAACAACCCGAAAATAAGATCAAACTGCAATGGAATCCAGAGACACATGTTTGCTTAGATCCCAGCCCTGCACTAGAGGGAGTGGACCGGTGGATCCCGAGGTGAGTTCGAATTGCACGCAACTTCCATATCCCAATCATATTTGCCCTTAATGTGAGCTTTTAGATAATGGGGGGGGGGGAGCTGGTTCTCCTAAACGCTAGTGGAAATGGTCATTAGCATTGACATAAGTGGCTTCACCCTCTTAGCTTCCACAAAAAAAAAATCAATCCCCGGCAATGATCCTAAATCTATAGCATTATGGGCTTTATATTCTCTGGCAATTTAGCCATCAATCTACCCAAGACCCTAATGCATGGGAGATAGGGGGTGAGTCACAAAGGGCGTGCAGATGAGGGCGAGGGAATGTGGGGTTGAATGTATGAGGGAATTAATAAAATAAGATGAATAAGCCCCAAGAAGATAGGTCTTCTAAGTAGAGTGCCTCCTGATGTTGCTATACACTTAAGAAGACTTATGACCTTGGCTATATAAAAATCAGCTAATGCATTCTTCTGATGCTAACGTTACATGAAATCACTGGACTCTGAAATCGTAGTTTCAAAGTGTCCTAAGTGCGTACGGACACACACACACACACACACACACACACACACACATTGCAGTATGTGTTTACTTTGGACAGAGACATACCACTTCTATCAGTCATAAGATGCATATAAGTATACCGCCAATGTGTTGTCAACCATAACCTATAGTACATCATGTCAACACCATATTGCAGGTAGCAGATTAAAACCCCGCGGTGTTGCAAAAATCTCAGATCAGCTGCGCACGGTTGACAGCCAGCTGTATCAAATCCTAGATACACCCAGCAGCCCGAGCCTCGGTTATATTGTAAGTGTCACAATCACCATCTGTGCTAAGTTAGACACGATTGGAGGCATTAGTGACAGTGCGTGGGTCTAGCACCTTCAAAGATATGTTTATTGGAGAGGATTTTTTTCGTCCAGCTATATAGACACAGAAGAGTTTACCTTGGTTACCGTGCTGCAGTCCTACCAACAATCTCCACACACACACACACACACACACACACACACACACACACACCAGAACAACTGCAGCATGATTCCAATCTTTGGATGTATTATAAGGGCGTGGGAGCGTGCTTTTTGGCTCAACTGAACTGCGTGGCTGTTTTTTTAACTCACTGGAAAAAAAGAGAAGCAGAAAACAATTGCCTGCAGAACAATATCTGGCTGCTCTACAAACTGACTTTGGCCTTTTTCGTTGTTGTTGTTATCAGCAAAACAAGAAAAAGCCAATAGAAGAATTGTGATTTATGAGAAAGAAATGCCTGTGCAGCCTGGAGCGGTTCCGTGTCCTGTAAAAATCATTGTAAGGAGAGATTATAACAGTGTTATACTTACACCATATAATACCTTCCAACACGTGTAATTGCCAGCACTTTGTGGCTTTGTGTTTCCTCTCACTGGACCAAAGGAATCCACAGTTTTTAAAGTTTTTTTTATTAAGGTAGCAATCAAAGCAGCCTTGAAGTCGTGACCCCCCTTGTGTAATTACATTATAATCACTTATTATTATTTTAAATATAACTCCTCGCGAACGCTTAGCCTGTGACAAGGATAATTACTTAGAGTGCTTCCCCATGTGGACAAGTTTCTTTTTTAAACTTGTACATCTTCTTTTTGCGGTTAGAGCTGACACAGGAAAAGATGTGCTAGTGGTTTTCTGCATCTATGTCACTTTTATCCAAGAGACTTTTTTCTTTGTGTATTATGCATGTGCCAATGCAGAAATTGAGTGCAGTAAACAGAGAGAGAAAGGTGTTCTAGCATGTCTTATTGTTTATGTATGAAGCGAGTGAAACAGTGTGAGTGAGTGAGAGAGAGACAGAGTAAGAGTGTGTTATGCGGGGATGTGAAACAAGGCGTGGCGATGAAAGAGAAAAGTGAAACTCGTGGTCAAAGGGTGAGGAGAATAAACTTTTTTTCTTTCTTTTTTTCGGTTGGGGCAGGTCAGAGAGAGTAGCAGAGGATTAGTCGGGTACTCACTCTGCATGCACAGCCCATCGGTGCAGTTCTTGGACTGGAGCACCATGCCCTCACAGTCCTTCCCCCCGCTTTTGGGCGCTGGAGCATTGCAATCCCTCCTCCTCCAGTGGGTGCACTCTGTCCCACAGGTAGACCACTTACTCCACTCTGTCCACAGGCCATCCACTACCACACAACAACAGATGGGAGTGGGGGGGGGAGGGAGTAGAGTGAATGAAAAAGGCAAATGAGAAAAGATTTAGACAAACCAATGCGCTATGGGCTAATAGGCATGGGCTGGTATGATGGTGACGGTATGATAACCTTAAGCTAAAATTCCCACGGTAACACGGTATCACGGTATTGCAATTAGAGCCCTCAAATGTGTTACTTTGAAATGTCGGGGGAAAAAAAAAATTATAATAATCGAAAACAACATTAAAAATATTCTGAACATTAATACACTTTTATGATAACAATAATTGAATTATTCAAAACAACATTTAAATAAAAGTCGTTTCAGTGATCAGCTCAACAAGTTTTTTTAGCGACATGCTCACTCTCTACACATTTCCCTTCTAGTTAAAGTTATAACGCAGGAATATTCTGAACATTAAGAAACCTTAGAACGGTATGACAGAGATAATGGCGGTAATTGAAACCTTGACTTTTTCATGCCGCGGTATACCTTGAAACCAGTTATCGTCCCATGCCTGCTATGGGCGAGTGTATATGTGATTGAAACAGTGGGAGATATATGTGGTAGAGAGATACACAGCGAAATATGCACACACACACACAGAGCTGTATCACATTGATGTGTTTGTGGTTTTTGTGCAACCTACTGTGTATTTACCCTTTCCCACCCACTATTACAGTGGGCGTATTGTAATTTGTGTGATGTCATACCTGGGCAGAGAGGATTGCAGGCCAGCTTCTGGATGCCTTGCCCTTCACAGATGGAGCCGCCGTTGAGTGGCGCCGGGTTGGTGCAGCTGCGCGTGCGTTTCTGGTAACCGCGGCCACAGCGGCTGTTACACACCGACCACTCTGTCCACGTCGACCATCCGCCATTCACTGCAATGCACGGTGATACAAAAAAACATAAAAAACATGTTAAAATATCGCTCAGACTGATGCCTGTATTATACCTTGTGTGTTTTCTGACCCTGAAAATCTCGGGGTCATTGCTTTGCCGTGTAGCCCAGAGAGTAAATTCTGGTCAGATAGCTGCATTTTCCACTCACCGATTCCTCCTAATGCCTCCCCTTCCCTCTCTCATCCATCTCTGTCAGTGACTAAATCCAGTGCAGAGTGACACACCACCGGGGCTTTTGTGGCTGAGAACAAGTCTGTGGCATTTGAGATGGTGAAACTGGGCTCCTCGGAGCAGCCGACTTTCAAAATGCGACGTGCTTACGAGTGAAGCCCAAAAATAATGCACTCTGGGGGGAAGACTACCAAAGCCAAACATTTCTTTCCTGTCTGCCTTCTTTCCTCCATGGATTATGCATCCATCTTCTCTCTCTCTCCCTCATTCTCTCTGTCTCTTTACACCCTTTTTCTTTCACTTTAGTTGCCAGCTGCTTAGTGCTCCTGTTTCCAGTGTCCTTGTAGCAGGTTGGGCTGGAAGCCACTGGGCTAAAAAAACACACTGCCCGTCCTTGTCACTTTGTCACACAACTTTCCCCATACCCTTTGGGTTCCTCGCGTTGCTTCATAGGGGAGTTCACATTCAGCACAACTGTATCCCATTTTGGATAAAGGAGCAAGGACAGCACAAACAGATGCAGTGGCTTGTTTTTACTTTCTCTCAAGGATAAGATGACTTCAAAGCAGTTTTATCCGACTGTGTTAGTGCTAGGGTAAAGCCTTGTGGAGGCGGCAACCCCGTCCCTGAAATCTGCTCTCTTGGTATAACGATTTGTGTTTGTACATCACCTCTGACATTGATCCTCTTTAGTTCCAGTTAAGTGAACATTGAGGACAAAGTGGCTAAAGTAGATGTAACCACAAGGATGCCTACAGTACCACACCTCCAAAGTGTGCAGGGGAAAGACGGCGAAAAAAAGTGCAGAGCAAAAATTATAGATTTGAAACTCAACCCATGTGGAAAAGTTTCCAGCATCTGATCATCACGTTAACTTGCGTGTGTATCCAACCACATGCATGCGATACCTCTTCACTCAGTCTGACTATATGCCATGCCTCCAGCAGGCGTTGGAAGTTAAACTTTGCAGCTGTGCCGCGCAAAACTGCCGTTTCCGTTGATGTTAGGGAGACGGTGGGTGATTCTGTGTGAAACCACAGCGGGGGTCTCTTTAAGTACAGAACATCACAAGTCTCCCATTCTTTGCACACCTTCAGGCATGAGATAAAATAAGTGAATGTTATGTTACATGCCTTGAGAAAGAGAGAGAGAGAGGTGGAATTGCTTTATTCAGATAGACATTGAATCTTCAATGCTTCAATTTAAGTAGACCTGACTGCTTGTGGGAAATTCTAATTTTTTCCTCTGCACTCGTGTGCCTGACTTTACTGCTATCTCATGTGGCCAACATGAAGGATGATTGTCACCAGATGTGCGACTAACATTGGAATCTTGGGGACAATGCCTGCATTCCAATACCCATACTTTCTGCTATTTAGTGTGGTAGAAAAAAAGATGTAGGATGTCCCAATTATTGTAGTCAGATTTAGTATGCTTAAAAATACCTGGATGTCTTCTTTATCCGGTCGAGATTTTTATTGTTGAAATCAGAATGCTATTTGGGCGATTCTATCCCACAATCCATTGCACCCCGGAAGTGACGTCACATCAACATAGCCTCCGTATGAAAACAACCGGGGTGCGACGGATTTAAAAGCAAGAGGCAAGATCAAGGCGCAATGTTATGATGAGATAAATAAATAGAAGAATGTCCCAATTGTATGCCTACTGCATTATAATTATAGATAATTTTTATGGTCAGATGTAGTATGTAGAATAGAAAAAAAGAAAGAGTATGCGATTTGGAAAGCAGGGTATGTTAAAGAAAAGTAGTTTACCATAGACTATAACTGTGGCGGTGGTGCTGCGTCTCTTGGCCACTATGTTCTTAGCCACACATGTGTAGTTGGCTGTGTCGGAGAGGCGCGCCTGTTTGATGATCAAGTTGTGGTCGATTGTGATGTAGAAGTTTCTGTCGTCCGCCGGATCGATTATCTCCTCGTTCTTTAACCACTCCACCTGAGGACAGGAAGAAAGGAGGGAGCATGACATTACAAAAAGAAACAGAGAGAAAAGACAGACAGCTCGGAGATACAGAAACGTATTTCAAACAGAAGCACTGCGAGAGAAGATATGAGACATGTTGACCTCATTAAATTGTAGGGAAAAAAATCACAGCAAAGTGTTTAAACAGCTATAGTTTATTTTTTTCTTTCTTATCCCCGCCTAACCTCTCAAATAGCAGAGCGCGCACCAGATTACAGCACAATTGTTTATGTCTCCAAGGTCCTGCTGCAAAAAAAGTCAATATCTATCATGCTCTTTTTTTATTCTCCCCCCTTGAACAAAGTGCTACACTAACAGCGCAACACTGTCAGAAAGACAGCAGCGCAAAGAAAACTCTCTCCCCACTATTCCTGAAGCTGAGAGGCTTCTCTGACCTTTTCCTTATGAGTTTCATTCCTCTAAATGAGACTGATATTGAACTCCTGGCACTATCGCAGTACAGGGGGACCATTTGGGGAGACTTTATTTGGCTCTAAATCAACCAAGTCCCCTTTCTTATCTTCAAGAGGGCTTTCAAGGTTTCGAAAAAAGAAAAAAAAATAGAACAACGTGCCGCTTTGCACCCCTGCAGACACTTTGATTCAAAAATATTTCCTGTTTCTCTGGTTTTCTTCAAAGAAAGCTGTCAAGCCATTGAGGGGGCCTGGCGAATAGCTGGCTTCCTGTGTATTGTGATATCCCACAAGGAACAGGGCCTGATAACAGATAAGTCACGAGGAGCAGTATACAGGCTTAGATAAGCTGGGATGTTTATAAAAGGGTCTTTTTCTCTTGAGAGATAAAGTATCTAAAAAAAAGTGGGGCGATCGACCCTACATAAGGCTTGCCAAGCCCAAAACAGTGCGGGTTCACTGTTGTTATTGGTAAGAAACAAACGATGAACGGCATGTAGTGGACCACCATTGTTAGAACTTTGTCAAAGGGAAGATAGGGCTGATTGTGACATGCACTGTTTTACCTGCACCATCAGCCTCACTAGAGGCTGTGTGTGTGTTAGTCTGAGATGACAGATATCAAAAGATTCCATCAGCGTCACACCTCAGCAAAGCATGCCCGCTATCTTATCCAGTAGGGAACACCACATTGGAGAGGCTGAGAAGAGAACATTTTCAAAACATTCACAATTATTTCACACTCTTCCAAACCCGGCCGCTCAAATCAAAGGCATACAACATCACTCAGCTCATATGAAAGCCATGATCCCCATGATAAACTTATATCCGAAATAAACAAACACTGGATGCAAAGTTAATATCAACAGAGCTTTACAGTAAACCCCTGTAAGCGTTATGGGGTTTGGTGCTTGGTGAGTGTTTTCTGCCATAAACATGTATCAGCTGAATGTATCAATCTCTTGGAGCCAGGGAGGATAGGATTCTCTAACAAGCCGTCTACTGACTGAAACTCAACCTCTCTCTCTCACACACGAACACAACAGAGCTTTAAGGGCTGCGCGGCGGCAGACGTTGCGATGTATAGGAGGAGATGCATGACATCTGTAAGTCACTCAGATAGTTTTTTTAGGCATTGCCTCTATTCCTCGACACCGTGCAGCAGCATTGTGAGTCACTCCCAAAAAATCAAAAGCATGTTTTTCATGTGAGCCACTGATGATGATTTCAATTCATTTAAAACTAGAAGCTTAATTGAAGCGGCTTTCTCATTACACAAGTCAATGCAGTATGAGGACATACAAAAATGTATGTTTAATCTATGTTAATAGCAGATTACTGCCTTGCTGCTATTTAGGCATTGAAAGAAGTCATCGTGAGACAATAGCACAAAAGCAACAACTGTCACATTTAGCAATAATGATGACTCAAATAATGCTTTAATTACATTTAACTAGTGCAGTGCCCGTCGGAAGCAGGTAGGCCTAGCTTATGCATGCTTAAATGTAACCCGTCTATGAAAATGAGACACAGAAATAGATGTAGCCTATAGGCAGTGTCCCACAGTCATTTAAATAGCTGTCACATCGCTCATCAATGTGACTTATGCTCTTTAATATATATATTAATATATTCAAAATCAATTAAGGATGCACACCTTTGTGCCATGCGCAAGCCATATCCGGAAGCTCAGGCCGATCTGACTAACACAGATATGCGAGTCACACAGACGTTTCTTGATAGATAGATAGATAGATAGATAGATAGATAGATAGATAGATAGATAGATAGATAGATAGATAGATAGATAGATAGATAGATAGATAGATAGATAGATAGATAGATAGATAGATAGATAGATAGATAGATAGATAGATAGATAGATAGATAGATAGATAGATAGATAGATAGATAGATAGATAGATAGGGCATATGTAATTGTTATTTGTTAGGCTACATGGAAGCAAGTCCATATTATGATAGGTATGTATAAATTAATTACGCATTTTATTATTGTGCTATTGAATCGGCTGCTGTTTTAATTTGATTACAACTAATGTGCTTTGGCATCTGCTGAGGTGGCAGTTAGACATCTGTCATGACTGTCATTTCAGCATTGGATAGAAGAACTGTTGCTTCGCATGATAGCAGAGGCAGTCCTCTGTATCCTATGTACACATACAAATAGGCCAAATAACTCCTGTGCATTATCTTGTGCCGGTAAACTGTAATCACTATAATGAAAGCAATGATGCACTAATGCCACAACAACATCATTATCGATTATAAGGACGCTAGAGTGGAGATAGCGAACGCATCGGCTCATGTAGTATAAGACAAGGGTTACGTTGTTTTGTATGAGTGTGTTTTTTCATGTTACACCATCAATCTTGAATACAGAATCTACCAAATATGACAAACAAGACCACCATAGAGGCCTGTCCAGGCAACAAAAGCTTTGACAGTGATCTGATTGCCATTTAGCGTGTCCTTTGTTTCCTGTGTCATGATGAAAAGTGAGTGGGAAACACAAGTCCAATAAAACAAAGATGACGCAAACAAGAGAAATGATGGGTTTTTGTTGACATGATAAATATATTTTTGTATATATCCTTTGAGTGCTTACATCATTGTGTTTAGAGCATATGGCACATTGGGAAGTAAAAAGGTCTGTTCTTTGTATAGAGATTGACGGTTGATACGAGGAGGTGGTTATCCAATTTTGGAGGCAGGCTCTCTAAATGTGCCGCATTCAGATGTCAAATGCACTTTTTAATATGAGGAGGTAATTAAAAATTGAACAAAAGAGCTTTCCAGCGCAGAATGGAGGAGTTTTTGGATGGAAGCGAGAGTGACAAGAGATAGAAGTAGTGGTAGAGAGTCATGTCAGAAGTGAGGACGTCTGCGTGTGTGTGTGTGTGTGTGAGAGAGAGAGAGAGAGAGAGAGAGATTAATAGTGAGCAACAGCTTATTCTATTCATTGTTTATTCTATAGGCACTATAATTGGGACTCATTAATAAAACCGGAGATGAAAAGGTATACGCCAATCTCTACACTGCATTTTGTGAAAAGATTTCAAATGATAAAAACGCAACTGAAGACTGGTACATCTCATATGGCACTATAGTACCACCTTTCTCTCATGCGAACAGACAATAACTTACACACACACACACGCACACACACATACACACTCTCTCTAATATTTGTGAGGACACTCATTGACATAATGCATTCCCAATCCTTAGCCTCTTACCCTACCCATCAGAACTAAATGCCTTAACCCTCACACTAGCCCTTACCTACACCATATTCTAACCTGAATCTTAAAACCTGAAGTCTCAACCCTCAAAAAGTCCTTGTCCTCACTCCGATGGTTAAAAGCTAAAACTGGTCCTCACAAAGATGCCTGCACAAGAACACTCGCACACACACACACACACACACACACACACACACACACACACACACACATGCGCGCACAGCTCGTTAGGGTCTGATTGGCAGCTAAACATCCGGAGAGGTAATTGGCACATTTCTTATCATTAACAAAGGGAAATTGCCACATGTCAGCTGTCATAAAGGAGAGGAAGACTTCCCGTCTGGTCGCAGGAAGCCCACCAATGACAGAGAGAGAGAGAAATGGACAGAAAGCTAAAGCTCGAGAGAGTATGGAGACAGACTAAAAGAAAGAGAGGTGGAGGCAGGGCAGAGAGGGAGAGGTAGATGAGTGAGGAGAGTAGGATGACACATCATCACCGAGAGGCAAGGACGGACAAGACAGGAGGCAGGGAATTGAGGGGGAAAAAAAGGTTACAAAGAGGTGTGTGTGTGTGTGCACACGCGCGTGCGTGTGTCGTCGAGAGGTGAAGACTTTAAATGGGTGAGAAGGGAAAAGGGAAACTCTAAAAGTTGGAGGTAAACAAAGAAGAAAGGGATCCGACAGCAGAGACAGCTTTTTCATCTCTTGAGCTCTGGAAAAATTCACAGACCAGGATACAGTATATACTGCTGTAGGATGGCATTTAGAAACATAATATGGAAAAGGGAGCTGTCAAAGGCAGTTGCCGTACAGCTAGTGTTACGGCATAGTTACAGCAGGCAAACAAAGACATTAAGGCATTAAGCACGTTTAAGTGGTAGGCAAACAGAGGAGGTCGGAAGAAGCCCGTCAATGTCTTTGGACTGGTGTAAATATGGAAATCACTATCTAAAGGTTGTTATGGCAAACTTATAAACAAAAACTTCCTTATGTACACACAAACAGTTGATTCGTAGCAACTTTAGACTTTAGTAAAAGTAGTGTTCATGTACAATAATTGTCTGTATTTAAAACCTGAGAAACATATATCTTTAACTGAAAAAAGCTTCTGGAATAAGGACAAAGCTTCTAAGTCTTTCCACTGTCACTTTCTCTCTGACTAAAACAATCTTAACTGGCATCAGAGCTGCATGGCTGTAGGAGTAACCATAGAGTGGGATGTTCCTTTTGCTCCGCCAGGGTGTGCCCAGCCCACACAACACCAATTAGCACAATATACAGAACACACCGTATGCAATCCACTCACTTGTTACAAAACCAGTGGAAGGCAAAACCATTAATTACTCATCATCATCGCTGCTGTGTCAGAAATAGAAGGTAGATCAGAGCGTGGGGGGTGGAGAAGGGTAGTGAAAAAGAAGAACCAGAAAAAATCTTCCGGAGGAATGTGTGCGACTCCTCTACAGAGAGAAGTCATTATGAGCTCTCCTGCCTCGCCACACAAATTCTATCTATCTATCCGATGTCATTTATTCATTTGCCGTTTTTGTATCCGCCTCTCGTGCCTTGAATGACACACCTGGAGAATGTGCCATAAAAGGGTTACAAAACTGATTATTCAATCATTCACTAGGAGACAACAAGCCATATGCTCTGCATCTGCCTGCAATGACAAGTATGGAAATGTGAGCTGTGTATAAATATTAACAAGCTGAAATGCACCAAGGTCTTGTCTTGAGATGTGATCGGGGCGAAAAATGTCTGTATGTGTATGCCTGTAATACTGGCTTGTTTGTGTGTGTGTGTGTGTGTGTGTGTGTGTGTGTGTGTGTGTGTGTGTGTGTGTGTATGTGTGTGTGCGTGCGTGTGTGTGTGCGTATTTTGAAGGAGCTGGAATGGGATGGGGTTTGGACGGAGGCGAGGTTAGGTATCAGAGGTGCATTTGGAGTGGTTACTACTGCAGGTGTCCATACAGAAGACGGATCACCCAGACATGGAGCCAGGAGTAATGACTTCCTCCAGCTCTCACACACTGGCCCCATAGCTCTCCACTGTCTTGTGAAGGAGAAAAGCCCATTCCTTAATCTAGCTCCAAGGGCAAGCAGACACATTGCTGCTAGTTGCACCACCACTCTCTCAGTTTTGCAGTTTTATATGCCTCTTAAATATGATTCCAAAAACTTTTACTTATACCCCCTAAGGTACAATCGACATAAACTTGAGGAGGGGGGGACAAGTTTATGTTTTTACAACTCCATATGGCTGTTTTTCTCTGGGAGGTATCCAAAAAAAGATTTGTTTAAAAATTGAATGTATAAATCCTCCCTGGGCAAAGAAACTGTTGCTGGTGAAAATGGTGATGATTTGACTATATGGGATTTCTGCCATTTGTACTGTACATTTTGTTTTGAAGGCAAAAAGGTCTGATACATTTACATGTGGGTGGACGAGTAAGACTTGGCTGCAGAGAGACACAGCACACTCATATGCGATATTTTATGTGAAATACCAAATAACAAACTAGGATAAAGCAATACTAAGGCTGTTGCGTTTTGGGTTATACACAGTCCTTGGTCTAACCCCGAGTCTACTTTTAGAAAAGATTAGTGGATAACTCCACCGATGGATGGGGATTTTATATGAACTGGTAGAGGTCACAACTTAATATTGGAATCTATTCACAAGTCTGGTGCAAACAGCTCAAGGATAATAAAGTGATAGAGTAAAACATTTAAAAATTAGAATGCTTCATATAAATACCACTTGGGATCCAGCAATTTGCCTTTCCTACAATAGCAGGTTGTGTAGGAAATAGTTAGCTTTTTACATTTTTTTTGTTGTTGCTGTTTTTGGAATAAAAAGCTGTATTTACCCTCAAGGGCTCGATAGAAAGCTGTGATGACAAGTGAACGAGTGATTCAAAACACAAGGAATGGCAATAGGTTTCCAGTACATGAGTCAGTCTCATGGTTTTGTTTCCTGGTATCAGTTTATATCTTTGCATCCCTCCCAGAGCCCCAAGCGGTGCTTCTCGTCTCTGCAGTAGAAGGAATAATATTTTCTTTTCCTTCTCCTATGGTGGTCGGAAGGTAAAATTGTTCTTGTAAGTGGTTAAGGCCTGACCCGCTGCAGGTAGCAGCAGTAAAGGGCAGTGACTTACAGAGGACGGCAGAGCTCACAAATGTTGGGCTATTAGAGCAAATCACAGCCCTCAGTGCTGAAAAACTGCAAATGATTGACAGGTGAGTGCTTGAAGGGCAATCTTTGGTTGGGTTGCCACAGGGATTTGGTCTGGCCTCCTGACACCTTCTCTCCCATGGGTAACCTTAATGAAAACACACTCGCTGTTCCACTGGGCAATGAAGTCTTGTTACTCTTGACATTTGAAGCCTCTCTCATAACTACCACCATTTTGACTCGGAGGGAAGCACTCAGCTATTTCTTGACAAGGTGACCTGACGAGGTGCCGTTTGCACTGCACCTATCAAGTGGAACTGGACCCCAAATCAACTATAATCACTGACATTTACTTGGTTTGATGAGTGGAAAAGGCAGATACTGGATACTAAGGATACAAAAAAAGTTAAAGTATTCAAGCTTGATTTGGTGTTAAAACATAACACCCAGTGCTGTGAGTCTTTATTGGCACATTTGGCCAATAACAGAAGAGCGAGGAAGCAATTTGAGCTACAATTACAAAAATTGACTGTCCCTATGGATTCACAAAACTTCATGTGAAACCGGTTGAATCTGGCTCCTGGCCCATGATGTCCAAATTCATCCGGCTTAAGTTTTCTCTCACTCTCTTGGATGAGGCAGTGTGAAATAAAGATCTTTGTGGCTTTTCTTCTCAGCTAAAGCCAATGGACTTAATCGTGGCAGCAGGGCCCCCTCTTCCCCTGCAGAGCATCAATGACTCGTTACCCATGATAACACTGCAGGACCCCGGCTGACTGAGGAGATGCCTGAATTAAAAACCACCGCCTCCATGGAAACAAGCTCAGCTCGCTCGCTGTGCTGCGTCACCTCTGAACCCTCGTCTTTTCTCTCTCAAGGCTCTGACAAGCGTTCTGAAGTCCAGATGGAGATGGAGCGCCCATGGTCGAAAAGAAGAAAGAAAAAAAAATAGACTGAGGAACAATAAAGATGCATTCTTTCACAAGGGGAGATTTAAGGCCACTTTATGAGCCCGGGCTACATATTCTTCAGTATGAAAAGAGGCCCCTCTTATGTCTGTAGAACCCCTGCAGATGTTGACAAAAGAGGTTCACGGAGGCATTCAAAGAGAAGGGTCTAGTGGTGTGCTGTTGGAGAGTCTCTCCATCTCCATCTATACCTTTATTACTTTATTTTATTATCATTTATCTATGCGCAGCACTCGGCAAAGTGAGCCCACGTTAAACACAGAAGTCAAGAAGACATCATGCCAAATCCTTCCCTCTCCCTTTCTCCTTAGAATAGCCCTCGACAGTTACATTTGCCTTCTACTCTTGATTAAGTATATATCAAATATTCATGGCTATGGAGACGTGTAACAATGACTTTCTGGGAGCCTGGTGAGTGTCTAATGTATTCAGACCATACAAGATGTTCAGATGACTGAATCCTGCTGCTATTTCTGAAACCTCACTCGCAGTATTTAAAGACGTCCAAAGTTCCATTCGTAATTGTCAAAGGGAGAGCCAACATAAATGCTTACTACTTATTTTCTTGTGTATGTGTGTGTGTGTGTGTGTGTGTGTGTATTCCAGAACTTTTGGTCTATCAGTAAATCTGAAAATCAATGTATCAAGTGTGAATTACCTGTCAAAAACAGGAGCTAGGATACTTTGGACTCAACCCCAAATATGAAAACCTCTGAGTTGTCTGATGGGGAACCATTTTATATATTTTGTGTTTTTTCAGGAGAAGTTGCTGCATCATCACAGGAGCTGTCCTGATTATTCAGCACAATGTTTAGTTTTCAGGGCAACAGCCCACGCAGAAAAGTCAACAAAGACTCCCACAACCACTTAAAATGGAATCAGAGAATGCCATTGCTGTGGTAAACCATTGTGAAAAGCTATAATGCCAATCATCTGAAAAAACAGGGAGGGACAAAGAGGGAACACAAGAAACCAAAATTGGATAACATCAAATAGCGCGGTACCGCTTTGTAATTCGAGATCAAAACCTAATTGTGAGTGACTGACTTTGAGTCCCCTTGAACGTGGGCTTCATAGCTCTGAGAATGTATGTGTGCGTGATTGTGTGGGTGAATTATTTTAGTATCTCATGGTCTAAAACAGCTGCAAAAAATGGCATTATAGCTTATGGCAATAGCATATGTTCCTTAGATCTGAAGCACCATGAGACAGTGTCAGTAGTTGCAGTCAGTAAGCTATAATAATGGCTGCTATCTAGGGCTGGCCCGAATTATTCGAATACTCGTTCGGAAAATTAGTATTCGGAGCTTAAATTAGTATTCGGAGCTTCGTTTTTTTTTTTTTTTTTTTGCAAGAAGCTAGTACTGCAATATAATGTCATCAAATAATTTTATATTTGGATATAAAAGTTTGTAATATTGTAGTATTAGTAGTAGTAGTAGTAGTAGTATTGCTCATTTAGGAGGATATTACATCACTAAGTGTCATAGCACATCCATTACTTCACCTCCGAGCGCGTAAATCTTCAACAAAATATGCAGATACTGTCAAAATCGGTTCCAGGGAGTATATAGGGATTATTAACGTTTAAAAAAAAATAAAAAATAATTTTTTTTTTAATTTTATTTTTTTTAATGTTGTTTTTGATGGGGTGCTTTTCTGGAACGAATATTCGCTCGGAAAAACCAACGAATATTCGAAGCCTGAAAAATGGCATTCGGGCCAGCCCTACTGCTATCCCAACAGTAAAACAACATTTCAGAGAAAATGACGATATAGAAAATGACGATATAGAAAATAACGATAGCTCCCTGCATTTTGTAACGTGCCACACTTTGGATAGCTCTGGTGTGGACCTAAATGACAGATTCCCTTAAAAAGACTGTGGACCATTCCAGCAACAATCACTGTTCGCTCCATAGAAGAGATGAATGGTCCTTCAGTGCTCAGTTGAGTTGTTGGCAGCATGTTATCATGTGTGCCTGACTGCGCATGCAGACTTGTAAATCTCCTTGCTGGTACTCTGACATGTGGAAATGTGGGGATGGGACCATAATGCATTGCATACAGTCAGCGCAGTATGTGGGCCCGGCTTGCTTTGCCCGATTACTTGAAAGAATAGCTTTTGGAACCCTGCCGCACAGCACAATGTCCATCACGTATACAGCCCAGATGATTTAACAAAAGTGCCGTAAGAGTATGGCTTCTATGGCTCAGCCACAGCCTGCCAGCCTCTACCCTCTCGCTAAGCAAAGGCCTGTAAAAGAACCACAGAGCATACTGACAGCCCACTGGAGGCCTGACAACAACCCATTGGATTTATCCCCGACAAACCTCAACAGCTCTTCTCCCTGTGCCTTCAGCCTCAATCGTTCTTTCTCTCTAGTCTCTCTATATATATATTTTGTCTTAGAGCGGGTGAAATATGACAGATCTTTCCTTGACAGCGGCTGCTACATATTTCTGCAGATTTCATATGCAACCACAGACTTAAAGCCCATCTGCTTTTTCCAAGATTTTTTCTCTTCTGGCGAGGCTTGTGCCAGAGAAGGGCCCTGACAAAAACACAGATGAATAAGCAGTATTCAGTTGTGTCCTTTTTTCCCACTGAGGCAGCTGTGTTTGAGTTGAGGAGGAAAAACAACTTGTGGAATGGAACTGTTGTTTTTTTTTTCTTAGCCATGCGGTAAGCGTGGAGTAATTAAAGTGGCTGAAAAAGTGCCTCTGTATACACAAACACACACACACACACACGCAAAATTCAATTTGATCATAGAAGGAAAAGTAAACTGAGAAAAACATTCAATGCTCTTAGAGTAAGGAAAATGACGCACACATGCAGATAAATTAGCATCTGTTAATGCATTTTATAAGAGGTTCATTGCTACAAATGTGTCACACATCACACCACAAATACAGGCGTTATGCTGTTAAACATTAGTAGAATTTGACTTAGTTTGCTTCTAATTTGTTTTTCTATTTGGGTACTTGGGTGATGGGGTAACTACATTACAAATCACCGATTACTTGACCACACATAAATGCATACATTTGCCAGACTGCAAATATCACTGATGTTCACAAGCCTGTTTTTACCCTTCACTCTTCATCTGGGTTGCCACAGCAACTCCATATCTCAGAAAGCAAGAAGTCTTTAAATTGCTGCAACGAGCCAATCCAGGATTTGACAGAGAGACCTCAGACAGGCTACAGAATCACCTATACTATATATAGTGTATGGCTGTTACGGCAACACTGTCAAACTGAAGCTCGGATTGTGGAAGGAGAGTGTGCGGAGTGCCAGTCCCAAACTTTTCGCCCATTTAGCTTGTCAGCACTTTCAGCGGGGGATAAATGCTGTGCAATTCCACTCACTTAACTCGGCTTTTCCAGGTCAATCACAAGCCTTAACACAGTTCAGTCTCTGCACCCCAACTCAAAAAAACAAACACAAAAACTCACCAAAGCCATAACAGTGTTCTACTGAAGGGCAGTGAGGAAGTAGAGCAAGGGAGGAGATATTGACCAAGCTATAAGGTAACACAGGGACCCAACTGCTTTTATTCTTTTTATCCCACCAGAAGATAATTACAAAATGTCTTCTCTCCTATGACCAAATTGCAGTGAATGGCCAAACAGCTTAAATTGTTTATGCAGTGTTGGGAAAAGGTCCATCTCTGTGCCTTGGACTGTGTGGGATTTATTCAGTGTTATTTCATTACATAACTGAATTTGAAAGGGAGGCAAATCCTGCAATCAACACAGCTTTCCCCTTTTTTTCTGTGGCATTAAATAACCAGAACCAATGACTGGCGTTACCAAAATATATAAGCAAATAAATTCACATGTTAAATATATAATTACATGGCAATATTCTAACAGAAACCAACCCCAAAACGTCAGTAAAGCTACTGACGAAAAACTCTTTTCAGATCAGCCAGTTTTTTGGGGGGATTTGCGGCAAACTTTTGGCTGGGCTTATAGTATGAATAATCACAACTGCATGTTTCCCATTTCCATGGCAAACACGTATAAGACCACATTAGAGATAATCTAATTACCAATACCACCACAGTGTAGCGGCTCATTGAAATGTTTCCTGAAGCCTTACCTCAGCAGCTGGAATGCCTTCAGGAGGGCGACACTGGAGCAACACTTCCTGTTCTAGTGACACTTCCTTCCCGAGAGGTTCCTGGTCAAAGGTTTTCCTCAGGTCTACAATGAACAGACAGAAAGCACATAGTGTATCAATGAGGGGCGTAGTGGTACACAAAAGTCACGCTTTGGTACGTACCTCGGTTTTGAAGTCACGGTTCTCAGTTAAGATAAAATAACTGTGTGCAGCATTAACTACAATAGCAGCCTATAGGTATTTTTCAGTATAGAAAATAAAATATGGCTGCAAACAACCAATGTCTCCAATAAATAAAATACTTAGTTCCACACCGCAATCAAAACAAGCCTGTACATTTGGCATATTAATGTAATTTTGATGCTATTTACGGCATAATTACGTATTGCGGTACAGTGCAGTTCTGTACGGTATGGCCTGTGCGGTTTCGGTACCAATACGTCTATTTGTTACACCCCTATCAATATTTATCTATATCTCATTGACGGGAGGGCTGTTTTGGTTGGCAATCAATAATTGTGTTATCTGGAATATACTGGAAATAGTTCAACAAAGAAGAGAGGGCCCATCAATAATAATTCCCCCATGTGAAAAAAGCAATATGTAACAATGTGTATTTAAACACATCAGAGATTTATGCTTTCTTGATATCTCCGGCCTCACCTTTATTACACAGATAAACTGGCCTGAAGTAGATGGAAAGATGATGATAGGAGAAACGGGGGATCACTCGCCTTCCAATGAAAAACCAATATTTTTTGTGCTGTGAGTGCCCTGATAGAGTAGTGCAGGTCTGGGACTAGTGGAGCTGACAGGGCAGGATTACTGAAGGTGTCATGCTACACTGGAAGCAGAAGCCTCCATTAGACATATATCATCACCTACTGCACAGACTGGGACAGTAATACCAGAGAGGAGACGAAAGCTTAATGACACTTAAACGGGACTACTTAGGAGCTTTTTGAGTTTACTCAAGCATCAAATCCACAGTTAAATCTCCAAACTCCATTGACACCATTCTAAAATACTAGTTTAGTGTTTTTTTCATATGCAATAATTCTACATACAATCTATATTTATTTCCCAATGTTGTCATAAATTAAGAGATTGATTTGGCCTATATAGGGACATGAGCACCCACATATCTCTCTACTATAGTCTCTAATCTGAAGAGAATAAACACTCTGCCACCATTAAACCAAGCCAGCCCTGCTTTTAAAGGCAAGGAGGTAAACCCAGTTGAAAAGCTATATTTGTGCTATAACTACAAGCAGAGAGGTTATAGCTAAACTCAAAGAGTTGAAATATGAAATACATATAAATGGCAAGAGACTGTGTTAGATAAAGCACAATTTATTTTTAGTGTGTTGGGAGTGTCTGCTTTGCTTCTGATTTTTCCCTTCAGAATGCCTGACACCAATACATTTCATCACTTTCTTTCTTCCACCTATACCTAACTGTGTCCATGGAAACAAAGCCATTCAATCTGTGGAAAAGGATATGTCAATTCTCCTTTACGGAATGGTGCTAAGATGCAGTATGGACTGTTTTATATTGGACAGCTCTACAATAGGATATTGGCTCTGAAGATGTGAATATACTGTAGACTAGCACTAGGTGTGTAACACAGATTGTATGGCACTGATGCCAAAAAAACTATCCTTTTTTATCTATGGGGAGATTGAATTATGTATGAATGGATATATAAGGACAGTATTTTCTCAACAAAAATATTTCCCTAAAACCTGATCCAGATAAATGTCATCCCTTGCTTTCCTTTTCTTTAATAGCTATTACATGAGAAAACAATATTCTAAAACAGCGATTCTTCACTGTTCAACACACGCCCTCCAGGAGAAACAAGCTCATGTTCTTATTACAGAATACATAATCAGACAATAACCGGAAGCCCCTAAGAATACCTATTCATTTTTCTAGTTAGAAATTCATTGAGAGCCCTTGTCCCAATTCAACCTGCGAGTATGTGTTGTGTTTCTTCAGGGGGGTTATAGCATAACTCCACACATTTCAATTTATGATAAAAAGCTGAAAGGGTGAGTTCTGAAATGCAGGCAATATCCGTAAAAAGTCTGGTATGAAATTAAAAGAGGGAATGACTGGAGGGGCATATTTTGAGACATAGCATTATGGAATTTGATCCAAGGACAAAACGTTTTTCTTAAAATAGGAAGGAAAGGAAAGGAAAGGAAAGGAAAGGAAAGGAAAGGAAAGGAAAGGAAAGGAAAGGAAAGGAAGTAAAATAGACTATAGGAGAAGAATAAGGCACCTTCTCCTTCACTGTGTGACACAATTACACAGGGTACAGTCAAAGCCAATATATTATATTTGATTTATCAATATATAGTAAAGCTACTGGTGGACAGTGTGCAAGTATTCACTCAAATCTTCTGGATTGGCCCAACATGTTTGACAATGGGAGATAGTTTGCTCTTCATGAGAGTAGGTAACACATGTAGCTTTTAGATCCACATAAGCTAAAGAAACACAAAATATAGGATCACAAAAAATGCTTAATACATTTGTCTAAATGAGTGCTATGTCTGTGTACTCTGCCACAATAGTCACACTGGCTTTTATCCATTAATATCTTAGCACCAAGTAAGAGCCACAACTACCACCAAGTGCATGGATGCATTGTGGTAAAGGAAAGAAACATTCCCAGAAACAGCTTATATATCACCATTATTAGTCATGGCATATAGGCTAGTGTTTCTGAGTTAATGGGAAGTATAGATGTTTTTATTACTCATACTTCTAGTAGCAGATTAGCTACAGTTTGTTAATCCAAAATTAAAAACACCCAGTGCTTGTATTGTTTTGTTTTTTCAACTTTTAGCATTACTCTTAATGAAACACTGTATGAAGAATTATTAAGTTATTATTTTTTTGCTATGTATATTTTATTGGATGTGGGTTTTTAAATGATGCTCTCTCTCCCTGTCCTCTCCTCACTCCTAACCCTGAAGTGCTCTGTGGGACTGTCTGCAGGGTGTGGGACCCGCTGAGTCGACATTCCTGCGGGAGTCGCACCATTTCCCTCCTCTTAGCAGACAAACTCTCTCGCCCTCAGAAACACATGACACATATGACAACCATTACCTCATGTGGATCTGTTTGGCTACGTGTCATGCAAATGTATAACAGCCTTTACAGTCTCTTCCTTGCTTAGTAAATTGTTAATTACGAAGGGCTTACATAGTTTTACGTTTTCATCATGAGTAAAAATCATTAGTAATAAAGTTGAGGTTTTGCCTTTATTGTTATTTGCATAATCCTAAGCCCACTAACAAACTAGAATCAATTTCCAGCATTCTCAGTAAACATTTTCTCCCCCGAATATCTTCCAGGAAAGGCATTTACAGTTGATTTGATTCATTTTATTTAATTTGCTTCTGTTCACATACTTTTATTGGCCTCCCTTTGGCAAGCCCATTGCCGCTCACCACATATGGAGGCCAATCAAAAGTCTTTTGTTGAGTTCACATGAAGAAAAAAAAAGCCCGATCACAGCTAAATCATAGATTTATACTCTAACAAAACTCTCACTAAACTTTTAGCCAGACCAGCCTTTTGCTTTTTTTTTTTTTTTTTTTTTTACACTTCAACACAACAACCTCTTAACTCGACAGCGCTGGCTCTGACTCACCGTCAGATTAAAACTGTATATGTTTAGTTGATGGAGGGAGAGAGGAAAAAACAAGCCCAGTTTCCATTAGCCTAACAGGGATAGAGAGAATCTGGCGTGAGAGAGAGAGAAAGAGAGAGAGAGAGAGAGAGAGAGAGAGAGAGCCCAGCGGAGAAGCTAATCCATTCAAGCAGAAGCTAATGGGAGGGGGAAAGCGGGGTCCATTGTGATTTGAGGGATACGGTTAGTACTGGAAGGCTGCTCATCATGGGTGATTAGTAGGAGGTGGAGATGAGGGAGCGGGGGGTGGGAGGGGCACAACGGGAGGCTGAGAGAGTCCTGCTTCTGATTCACCAGGCTGGTATAACAGCAGCAGTAATGAGAAGGAAAAAAAGATAGAGAGAGAGACTACACTGACTGAATTCAAAGAGAAACTGTACAGAGCAAAAGAGCAAGAGAGAAAGCTATAGAGGCAGCGATATGAATTTTTGCAGAGGAAGAAAATGAGAATTGGGCGAGCTACAAATTGAGAGGGAAAGCTTCATGATGGCTAAGTGACTCTAAATGGAGTAGATCAGGTGAAACACATGGGATACTGAACTTCCTACTGTGCTACTCTACCGTACTGTAGGGTGGGGAATGAAAATCATTTTGACAGTGGCACTGAGTTGCAACATTAAGCTCAAGTGATATCCCTATACCCCCAGTAAGTGATAACAACATCATTTCATGCAGACTATAAAACACAGTAGCGAGTCGGTGTTGCATTCTTTTTTCCTGTTGTATGCTTGCCACGGGTCAAAACAGACAAACTGCAAAGCTGGGCGGGACATGTCAGTCAAAACGTGCCTTGAAATGACTTTGGAAATGGGATGAAGGGTAGAGTTTTAACAAAAACAATGTGTAAGCAGTTGTGTTAGGTAAAAGGAGCTGTGTTGCAGGAGCACTGCTGCCTTCATGTCACAACTACGCTCTTACAACTTTAGCGTTTTCTCTCCCATGTCCTCTGGGGGGTTTCATTACATTTCACATTTTGATTGGCAGTCCCTTCTGGGAGCAGTTAAACAATGAGCCCAAACATTTAGAGGCAACACAATGTTTCTCATTACATTGGAATAAGTTGTGTTTTGCTTTTTTCAAGTAGGCGGAAAACAAAATAGGGGCACAAATACAGGAAAAGGAAGCAGGGAACACTGGCATAAACATGGTCTGGTGCCTCTTTATTGTGTATACACTGCTGTCCCTCCGTCTGCACACTTTTTCTCATGGTTTATACTGTAAACAAGAAGAAGGATTCAGACTCTGCATGCCTTTTTAAACGACTCCAAGTTGAAAGGGGACACTTGAGTCCCATGTTGGTAAAAGCTCTTTTTTTTCCACTGTGCCTTTATCTGCACAATCTATAAATATGTCATCATGGTACACAAGTTGATCTTCGAGGGGGCACTTCCCCTTCCCCGGCCAAGAGACTTTGTTTGGAGAGCGCAATATACGGCAATGAGAGAGGAGATAAAGACTACTAGAGTAAAGGGATGTAGAGAGTGTTGAATGGATGAAGAATATATACTCACAGGCGATGCGGACGTGGGCTTTGCGGCTCTTGGTGGTCCCCGCCGAGCTCCAGGCCACACACTGACACCAGAAGTCCTCCGGCCCAAACAGCTCCTCCACCTGCTGCCGAGTGATCTCAATGCTGGCCTCTCTCACTACCAGGCCTTCATGTGAAAGAAAAGGAAAGAAAGGTTCGAAAGGGAGGGAGTCATAGAAGAGGAAAAAAGAGGAAAATAAATTAGATTCGGTAAGTAATAGTACACATCAAAAGAGAACATGGAAAAATGAGGAACTAAAATAAGACCAAAATGAAATCAGTTGATTAGCATAAAGAACACCATCACACACACACACACACAACACACATGGAAATACTGTACTTTCTCTTCCCTGGAAGAGATCGATGGCAATGTGAGTAAAACATTCCATCAAACAAATCAGTACAATTTACATTGGTCACATCACATGCTTTGACACTGGGTATTTGTGATTTGTGGTTTTGTATTTGTGTGCGTGTGCGTTTGTGTTTGTGTATACGTGTGCGCGCGTGTGTGTGTGCTTGTGTATATGTGTGTGTCGGTCTGGCACCAACTCTATAGAGCCAGAGTGTTGAGCTGTTTGGGTCCGGGCCCCATGGGGGAGGATTCTCTGCTTCATGGCTAACACAATCCTGTTTGCTAACTCCACTGATTACTGCTCATCCGGGTGCCAGGACCCAAACAAACAAATCGTCCCCCCAAAAACAAATGCCTCAACCCACAGCCGCCCCTCCAAGCTTTTCCTACAGGCTGTGTGTGCACTTCTTGTATATTGCGTATATATGTTTGAGAGCATATGAATTTATTGAGCGCATGCATACATGTATGGTCTTTGTGGTGGGAGAGAATTCTTTGAAGCTTGAGACGCATCCAATCCAATGTCATGCCTTATTTCGGCTCAATTTTATTTGACTGAATGAGATATTTCTGAATACAATGAAGTCTATGTAAAAATGTTAAATTTACTATAGAAAGAACATCCATGCAGTGGACATCTTGTGCCACCTCATACCAAAGTTCTGCTCAATTGGGTTTAAATGTGGGGATTGTACAGCCAACTGGAAAAAAACAAATGTTTTAAGTTGATGTCATGTTCCTGGAACTGTCATGCTCTCATACTTGATGACCTGGTCAGCAATAACGTAAAAGTAGACTAGACTGTGACATTTCAAATTATGCCCAGTTGTGACTGAAGGGTATTTTGTGTGCGTATGAAACATTCCATATACGCCATAACACCACCGTCACCAGCCTTTCAGAGTAGCTTTCTTTTCTTCCCAATGTGTAGTTGTGTAGTTTTGGTGATGACTTATTCCGTAGCTGTTCATTTCATTGTTATTTTCATTGTTAGCTGACAGAATGACAGTAACTGGGTGACTTCTGTTGCAGATGTACATAAAATGTTATTGCCTTGTGCCCACTATTCTTGTACTCAGCAGTTGTGTTCATCGATGCTTAAAATAGTCTCTCTATAATATAATACATAGTATATAATATTGTCTGGATCCGTCAAAAAGCTCTGATTCGTTGTCACGTTATTCACTAGTATATGAACAATCTTTAATAAACAGGGATGGCATCTTACTACTGTTATGAATATTTTACTATGTTCTACTGTTCTTTGTATAGTTTTCCCCAACAACCCCAGCACTCTTTCCATAGTGCACATTGGTGCCTGTTTATTCAAAACAAATTGTGAGGTTGGAGTCTCTTGACGATACACTCATTAAAAGGGGACTCACAAACAGGGGGACTGTTGTGGAATTAGTGCTGTGGTCATGTTTGTCATTAAGCCCAAAGTACTAAATACTGTAGGCCTACTGACACCAGTGGAGGTTGTCCAAAGTTAGGTATAATGTTTTAGTTTGTGGGCTCACTTCAGCTACTTTAACCAATAACTAGCTAGCTAACATGTTGTCAAAAGTTGACATGGGAAAAATATTTTGAGAGCGTTCACACAATAGCATCTGCAACTTTCATTGCTATTACTGTTATATACTGAGTTAGTCTTGCACCCTGGAACCTTTGGACCGACACCTGTGTACCCCGCCGTTGGGTTATTGTGTTTGCTCCACCTGCATGTCTCATGTACGTTTGGCTACTATGCTGTGAGCATTGGTTTCAGTAAAGACCCAAAACTTAGTACAAGTGTGCGTGCATTATTGCCCTCGGGTTACCACAATTACCATGAGGCATAATTCACTTGTCCCTTTCGATGGTTGAAATAGTTTAAGTCTGTCAAAGTGCTACACAAAATGACTAAACGTTCTACTAGATGAGAGTTATAGCATTTTACAGTGCAATAACTGAGCAATACAGCTGCAGATCATAACATTAGGTAGATTTGATTTAGGTGTGCCTTGTAGCAAGCACTGACAAGAATACTAAAATGGTCCCTATCATTAGAGCTGCATACTGTATGTATAACAAATTACCCTTGATGTTATGTACTTATTTTTTAACTGAGTTTACCTAAGAAATACTGTGTGTCATAGTGACATCATCATTATTGTGTGCTGCCTTGAAATTACGTCACTGATAATTGACTCATTGGTGCCCAAAAGCTCATTCAATCAGTAGCTTAATCTTTGCCTCAAATTGAATTCATTACATAGTGGTTCACTTCATGCTGATCTAAAGATCAAATGGATCAATGTTAATTAAACACTGTGAACCTTTATTAGTAATCGGAAGACATTTTCTTATGTAGAATTGATATCCTGATCCCGAAATCTACTGTATACATCCACATGGCAGTATCTTCGTTGTCATGGGTATATTTGTCTCAATCTTCTTATTTGCATGTTATTTACCATTTACTCCTCTTCTGGAAGGCCTGCATTTGTACAGAGGCATACAAGGGTTCAAGATCGATTCTGCAGTTCAAGTAGGTTTATTCAGGAGGTGTCTGAATCTCTGGTTGAATGAAAAATGCAGAGAGCCCTGGATGGTTTAAAAAACGAACATGCCATTTTACTTCAGGTTCAATGCCTTCACACTGCCTCCTTGTTCTGGCACACACACCAAGCACAGTGACATCCCACACAGCAGCTTAGATCTCATGTAAAATTTACACAGTGTGCCGTCAGGCAGACGAACAGCCACGTCTGTTGTGTGCATTTGCCTCTGCACGCATGTGTGTGTGTATGTGTGTGTTCTAGGCTGTGTGTCTTTGGTTGTCTGTATTGTGTGCCAATGTGTCAGTCTAAGAGGATGTATATTATTATATTGAAAATGTTATGGATGGATGTGCTGGTTCTGAGAACATCACACACAGAGCAGCAGTAGAGGGAAATCAATAGTGGAAACAATAAGGAGATATTAATTCCCAGAGGGTGTAAGACATGAGCCAGAATCAGTGGGAAAAATAATTCTGTCTGAGCTCCAGGCTGTTTCTGAAGAAGGTTCTATAGTGGTGAATTATCCGTCTAATGTTAGAATAAGCTCTCTGCTCCACAAGATAACCTAAAGTGACGCTGATGACTAGCTAGAAGTCTACTTTAAGAGTCATTCATGACTTCATAGCTATAACTAAAGCGGGATTAGACTTTTTCCTGACATCCTGCACTTGAAACACATCAGATGGCTCACTCCAGTATAAGCAGGGCTCTGATTTGAGCCTGCTGACCTCATTCAGTGACTTCATGTTTGCTCAGCCAGCAGCTCTTAGCATTGCTGTATAGCATTACAATGGTAACAACAAAGCAAAACAGACACAGACTTCCCCTCAATTTGCAGTCAAGAGGGGCAAAGCAAGTGTGGCCCTTGTCAGGACCAGCAATGGGGGGGGGGGTCCTTCACACGGCAATCTGGCCATTAGCGGAATTAGAAATGATTCTGCGATAGGTGCCATTAATAGCTGGCTGAAGTAGGGCGCCTCATTGGGAGATAATTCAATATCAATGTGTTCATTAAAGTGAGCTAGCCTAGCTCCTCAGCGTTAACTCTGGCTAACATTATTGATCTGACGAGTCAGGCAGAAGACGAGGCATTGGTCATTGAAGGAGAACTGAAGGAGGAGGGAGGCGGTTAAGTGCCCCGCATTATCTGGCCAGATGAAGAGCACTCCTGTTTGATTTTCTAACTCATACCTCAGAGAGAGTGACAATCTGTCTCCAGTGTATATTACACTAGCTGAGCATATACTTATAATTAAGTTACCGCTCATTTCCTCCGATCAATACTCCTTTTGCCCTAAACAACTGGAAGGTAAATGCTACAGTGTTCAGGTGACAGAGGAATGAGTATCTGAGGCTAAATCAACACTGTGGGGGTGGGGGAAGCCATTTGTAAAATAAAAAAATTGCCACTGCGCTTTGTACAGTTGCAGCATTCTTTCATTCTTGCCTCCTGCTAAGTACCCTTTGGTAAATGTGATCTGAACCAGTGGCTTCCTTTTCATGTGTGTCCCCATTATTTCAGAAAAAACTGGTCTCAGTTAACATCAGAGTGGTTGATGGTCACATCATGTACACCCATATAACACTTGCCTTCCCTACTATTCTCCAACTAAACTTTAACATCAAAACATGGACTGTTTTACACAGGTGCAACAGCCAATACATTCTGTCAAGGGAACTTTTTTCTTTGTTTACACAAGCACATATTGTCTCTGCTGTTTTACTGTGTTAACTGGCTAATTTTCCACATGTAATCACCTGCACCTTAGAAAACAATAATGGCTAATTACGCCTCTTGAAATAATAATCAGTCCTATTGTTCTTCCTTATGGCCAAAGGCAGGGCTCTATACTGAGTATCTTTCTTTAAATTGATGTGTTTCACCTTACACTACGCTTACGAGGACTGAACAATGTTGCCCTACCACATTGTAAGGACAGAGTTGGTTCATATTCATCAATTTAGAGGATGCATATTTTCGCGTTTCTATAGCACTCTATCACAGGCAGCACCTGCGCTTCGTATTCAAGGGGAAGGCCTAACAGTTCAAGGTGCTCCCATTTGGCGGACGCTATAGACCATACTCCAGCTTTTCCTCTGTTTTCAGGAACAGTAGGTTGAAGTACAGCATTTTTCTCAACTTTTAGCCATTCCAAGTTTGGACCATTGGCATTACCTCTAGCGGTTAGGTAAAATAAAATAGAATAAGTTACTATGTCTATTAACCCTCAACTTGTGCATGCACAAGATGGGTCTCATACAGTGTTAAGCAATGTCTCTGTCATCTTGAATTGATAGAAGCAGAGTTACAACTCACATTTGATGTACTATATGTACTTATGTGTTTTTTTCTCTTCAGGTTAAGTGCTTGTGTGTCATGCGTGTTGGACCACTGTGTGTCATATCCATTGGACTAAAAAAATCCTTTGGACTGAACATATACCTGCGTGAGATCTATTGAAAATCACAGTGGAGAGCAGATGTTGAATTGTTTCATGCTGTGAAGAACATTGTGCAGGGAAAGGGAAAAGTGATTCAAGCCCATTCTGTTGATTACATTGAAACTACTGATGACGCATGCCTATAAGAAGTATGCACTGCTGTTTAAGAGTTTTCATGTTGTATTGTGTGAAAGTAGGTTCAATGTGGCTTTTCTGAAAATGGTCATTCGAAAAGGACCCACATAGTTCCCTACAATGTGATTAAACCCTACTGTGCTCAAACCTTTCAAGACCATTGCTCTATTTCATGCCCTGCAATGCTGTATCATGAAGGTGAGAGCAACAGAGTGGTCATATGAGTGTGTCAAACATCTGTATAAAGGTACAATCAATGCAGCCCGATAGCCTAAATTAACACCTGTGTTTTCAGTCAGTGCGTTTACATGCAGACTCATAATCGGATAACTAAACGAATAAGACCTCAACAGGACTTTTAAACTGCATGTAAACACCTTTATCCGATCTACTTCGGACACAAATCGGCACAATAACGGACAAGAGAAGTCGGATAAGAACACCTAGATAATTCGTTCATTGTCGGCTTTCTCTCTGCATGTATACAGGGATCGGATATCGCATATCGGACTTCTCGTTCTGTGCTTGTGTGCCTGCGCGTGATAGGCTACACCATGGGTTATTGACGGAAGGGAACCGGACGTGGCTCTAAAACCACTTGTTGAAAGCGTGGTTGAAAGGGCTACAGCGCCACCTAGCATAGTGGAGACAGCCATGCATCGGACATTTATCCGATTTCTGAAAGGCCATGTATACTCAGACAAGTGACACGGTCCGTTCGAGTGTCTTGTTCGATATATGTGCTAATCCAATCTAGTTGTGCCATGGAAACGCACTCTCTCACTGTCTCTCAGTGTCTTGCACATAAATCACTCGTAATTGTATTTTTCTCGACAACATGAAATAGAGACAAGAAGAGAGAGAAAAAAACACAGGGATAGGGACAAGGTGGAGTAGGAAGGAAGAGATCCAATTTCTTCAGGCTACACTGTCAGTGGTATTGACCAGGCTAGGCCAGTTTCTATCAGTTCTCCTTTTCTGTCAATCTGGGGAAATCAGAGAGCAATAGAGTGGGCTGAGAGAGGCTATACCACTGTGTGTGTGAGTGTGAGTGTGAGTGTGCGTGTGTGTGAGCGTGTGTGTGTGTGTGTGTGTGTGTGTGTGTGTGTGTGTGTGTGTAGTGCGAGAGCATAAATGAATGAAAATCTGTGCAGTAAATAGCCTGTGGACATTGCTGTGTAGAGTGGGTCCGTGTGTGATGTGTGGGCTGCTTTCCATTTCAGTACAAAACCTTCTGACACGCAGGCAAAGAGCCACTGCAACCTTCCACCTCTTCTTCGTGATGATCCTAACCATGAAACACAACTTCAGATCTGTATTCATACTAAAGTACACAAGGTCAAAACGAAAGGATTTCAGCGATGGATTCAGGTTATTTTTGTATCTAGTACCTGAGCCTCCACAATGCTATGTTTTTCATATTGGTCTGTTAAACAGCACTTTGGAGTCATCAGTATTTAAAGCCTTGGATATCAAATGTAAGAGAATGCTTGCGGTTCCTTATAGTGTATGTTAAGTGTGTGCGTACGTGCCTAAACATTCACATTTAGGTGATGCTAGTAGCAACTGTAGGTATGTCTGTGTAGTGAGCATGCAGACATGTGTGACAAAACAGTTGGATGAGAAGGGTAAATGCGATGTGATTGGTACCTGTGGGGCAACAAAAATAACTCAATTTCCAATACAGCAGCTGAATGCAGCCAATCAGTGCTGCGGCTGTTGTGTGAAATGGCTCCGGTGCCTTCGGGGGCTAAAATTCTGTGGAAAACAACCCTGTTGGAGCTGCACTATACACCTTGCTTCCAGATGCTTACAAACATGTACAAAGTCGAACACCTACACACAACAAAGCACACACAGCACGGGACTGTGGTGGTGCTAGTAAGCCAAAAGATAGAAAAAAAGTACTCAGTGACACATTCTAAAGCCAATATTGTTTTTCTGCAGATAAGCTAATGCTGATAAGCTGTGGTATATAGGTGATCAATTAACCCTGGATGTAAAATTGATAAGTTGACCAAAGTTGTGTGAATGTCTACTGAACCCGATTATGCTCTCATTTTGCAACCTGAACTATTATGTCTGGCACAATTGCAGTAGTCCAGGAAGTGTTTTCCACTGCAAAGAAGAAATGAATAAGAAGTTGGAGAAGCTGGACGTCCTAACGTTGAGTCACTAAAACATAACCATAAAAACCTTATTTATCCTTTATTTGCCAGGAGTGAAGGAGTGAGGATCTTCTTTATATTGATGAAAAAGTGAAATATGTGCGACATAATGTCCCTTAACCCATTGATGACTATGGCAATCTAGGATGCATGTCCTTAATGCCTGAGGGTTTTCTGAAAAAATAGTAGGAATTGTCAAGTCTACCAAAACCTTAATATCTAAGCCTGTGTAGCACATAGAAACATGAAATAAAATACATTTAAAAGTTAAGGTTCACAGGTTTTATTTAAACATGCTCCCTTAGCGCTTACAAACCAACAAATATTTCTAAAAATCGTCAAAATGAGATGAATTAGAAAATTATTAAATATTGTTAATAAATAGATGCAATGTGTTGTGTGATTTTCGTCAGTAGTCTATAGTAGACCTTGATTCTGCGCACCAAACGCCACTAACTGTTCTGTCGCCGACATAGCTGGCGTATTTTTTTAATTATTTTGTTTTATTTTTTTATTTTTTATTTTTTTGATTGACATGATTTTTGGCAAACCACACAACTTTTGGGTGGTCACGTGGTCTTAAAAAAATCAACAAAACCCACCTCATGTGTATTTGAACCAATGACAGTGCATTCTATGCTGGGAATGCCATGAAAATTAGATAAAGTAATAATGCTGCGCGACGCAGCATCAGGCAGGAGAGCCAATGTGGCATCGCGCAGCAGCCGTCATCAATGGGTTAAAATGTATTTGGAAATGCAAATGTTTTATATATATAACAATAATATAATAAGATACAGGATTGATCATGTGCATGGTTGAATGCGTATAGTGTAGCAAGATGCATTCACTGACCAGAGTTCTCGTCGACCCGCTCCTCCACGGTGTGCTCCTTCTGGTGAACCCACTCGCTGTTGCACTTGAAGTAGATCTGGGTGGCCGGTGTGGCCTTGCAGTACAGGTTGACCGGCTTGTTCTTGACTATGTAGGCCTCCTCCGGTTCCATCAGAAACACAGGAAGCGGCTCGGGGGGGTCCGAAGGGAAGGTTTCCGGCAGATCCCCGAGACCTATGAAGTCATCGTCCACTGTGGAGGCAGAGATAGCAACAAGATGGAGGGATGGAGGGATAGAGGAAGAGATGAAAGGAAACGGAGAAGTTGAGAAGCGAGGCAGAAAGAGAGAGAGAAAGGAAAGCAGACAAGAGAGACAGTGAGACAGTGTATTATAACCACAGTCTTTGCATGGGATTATCCATTCGCACAGCACACAGTGAAATCCCTATCATTTGATATTTTGGAATGTTTACACAAGTGTATTTTAGAGGGCAGGAAATTCTGGGATTCTTTTCAGGCAATAAGGCTGCATGGATTTACAGAAACCGGGCCTTGCTTGGTCTAACCACAACCAGCTACTGCTGAGAAACTAAAGAGGGGGGGGGGAGAGAGAGAGAGAGAGAGAGAGAGAGAGAGAGAGAGAGAGAGAGAGAGAGAGAAAGAGGCAGAGCCAATAATGAGAAGCAGAGTTCAGAGGTTGGCTCTGAGGAACTGAAGTTATAAGCTGATCTCTTTCTGTCTCCCATTTTTCTCTCATGCTCTCTCTCTCTCTTTCTCGTTGCTTTTGTCTCTCGCTCTCTCTCTCTCTCACACACACAAACACACACACACACATACTAGCTTACAGACACATGTTCGGATGCACACACACACACACACACACACGCCATACACACACACATGCAGCAGATCTAATGACCTCAGGCTTTTGGCCCAGTTTGTGCCATTCCTCGGATACTTCTGCAGTAGACAGATACGCTTCCCTGTAATTACAACTCCCTTTCATCTCCCTGTCTTAAATCACATACACACAACTGCATGTATGCGCACTAGCTCACACACAAACACGAGCGTTTGCTCACAAAACATCCGCGCACGCACACAAATATACGGGCACGCACACGCCATGAGCGAGCGAGCATGGCTAACTTTCTAACTCTTTGAAGAGGGGAGGAGGATGAAGCCTATTCGCCATTTGTCACCTCCAGAACTGTTCTATTCTTACCATCGAACCGGTAGACATCAATTATTCACAAGTGTGAAAGAAAGAAGGCAGAGTAATAGAGACAGAGATACAGTGGTGAAACAGACGGGGAGTTGGGGAGAGAGAGAGAAAGTACAGGGAGAGAGAGAGAGCTATAGAGAGGGTGAAAGTAACTCAGCCAGACAGATAGAGACATCCAAATGGAGTTGGGCAGACATTCAGAAACACAGCACAGGAAGACAGAAACAGGAAAGGCAGACTGTTCGGATAACAAAAGAGTTTATCAGCCCATCAGTAATTCTTCCATGTCCTTCTATCTAGCCCCGCTCCCTCCCTTCCTCTGTCTCATGTGTGGACACGCTGGAGCCTTGTTGTCTGACAGAGGGTTTTGCCTCATGGATGCTTTCGGGAGCACTAAATAATGTCTCTACTGACTGAGCAGATATCTCCCCACGATGTCTCTGTAACGTTATCTCTCCTTCCATACCTGCCACAGATTGAAGTTGATTGCCAGGAAATGAAAGGGCAGAGGGAGCCAATCAGAAAATGACCAAAGCCAACCTCGGAGGGCGGAGGAGGGGTAGGTTCTGTTTGTGACAGTTATGAAAGTTGTTTGTGCGAATAAGCGGGTGGGCGTGTGTGTGTGTGGGGGGGGGGGGGCTCTTATGTTTTCGGGGAGAGTGCATGACCGCTTTTCATCAGCAAAAACTTGCAACTCGCTTTACTCTTTGCTTTGGCTCCTTAATCGGCTGCTAATTGAGTAGAGGCAATAAAAGCCTGGGGTGACCTCTAACCGCCTCCGTACACCGCTCGCGTGTTAGTGGGAGCAGTGCAGTGAGAGAGCTGGAACGGGATCATTAGCCAGTTTTGAAAAACTTTCATCTTCTTGCTGTCCAAACAAGAAGACACTTTGAAACATGGGTTCAAGCTTTTTTTCAGCCTTTATGTCTCTTGCGGAGGTGATGACTCTTTAATTTAGAGGTCTATTTCAGCAGAACCCTGGCTTACTCTGTACTTTTCTGCTCCACAGTCCCTCAGTCCACCCACATCCTTAGCCAGGGGACCCTGACCCAGAAAACAGGCACAGAGAGCAGAGGAAACTCATTAAAGATTGTGGTAGCCCTCTTCCAACCTCCATTCCCCATTATCTCTCCATCTCTCTCTCTCTCTCTACCTCTCTGTGTGTGTGTCTCTCTCTCTCTCCCTCCCTCCTGGCACCCTCGCTCCATCAAATTTTGAGGTAGAGAGATCTGAAACAGCCATGAAAGAGTCGCCCCTTTACACACAGGGAGAAGCCGCTCGCCTTATGCGCTCACACACATACACACACACACACACACACACACACACACACACACACACACACACACACACACACACACGTACGCCCCGGCAGAAGCATTAATGCGCAAAGAACACTCGCACAAACTTGCTCTCAGATATATTCGAATTCATCAACTTCCTCGGTACCAGAAGTAATAAAATCAAGTGAATCAAAGAAGCCCCTCCGGTGAGAAATCAGCACGGATGGAGAGATGGAAAAAAAAGACAGCGCATGACAAAATGAAAAGAGACCAGACTCTCACCAATCACGCTGACTGTGCCCCACTCAAAACCCCAACAACACCTAGCCTCCCAGCACCATCCTCCACCCTCCCTGGTGAACAGAAAACCAAGAGCAACAAGAAAACTCAAAGAGAAACATTACTTTTCTCTGACTCAACCTCTCACTGTCTCTCCATTCATATGCAATGAGAAGGCATGCTCATGATACAATAGTTAAGAGGTTTTGGCAATGCTATGTTCAAGAAGATGCCATGTTTGAGGGTAGACACAGCTATGTTGTGTATAATCACAAACCTAACGGCCTCCGCACACATTCTGCGTCTACCTCTGGAGCGCGTCGCCTTAAGGCCAGGACACACCGGCCCGATAATCGCCGTCGTAAAGTCGGGAGGGGGCGGGGACACGATTCTGTTTGGTGTGTGCTGGGAAATCGGTCGTTGTAGATGTCGTCGGGCTTCTTTTGAGCCGATTGAACATGTTCAATCGGTTTGGTGTGTTCTTTGCAATTTTTCGGCCACGACGGGAAGACTGGAGCTCCCTGAATCGGCAGTCTCCATTTTCGGGTAGTCGGACTGGTGTGTCCTGGCCTTTACCTTACTGCTGCGTCTCTCGGACTTTTCTTGGACACACATGGAACGTCTCAGCAGCTGCTGCTGAGTCGCCCCATTGCCTTTTTTTTTTCTTCTTTTTTGCCACATTTTCGCTTGTTGGAAGTTTTATTTTGAAAGGGACACACCAGGAAATGGTGAAACTACAGCGAAAGCTGCCGGTATGAAGTCAATATGACTCTCAGCAGAGTATTTCTCTATCAGTTAAAGCAGAGAGACCTGAGAGAGACGCGCGGCTCTCAGAAGAAAATAGGCGAGCCTCCTGAGGTAAAGGGGAGCGTCGCTGCAGACGTGCCTCCGACGCGCATCAGCAGTGCGTCTGAGGTTGGATGTGTGCCCGCTCTAGGTTGATTACACGGTCAGTGACAAAAAGTCAGACACAGACGCGAGGTACACGCGCAGTTTAGGTAGGATGTGTGTGGAGGCCATTAAGGCCAGGACACACCAGTCCGACTACCCGAAAATGGAGTCTGCCGATTCAGGGAGCTCCAGTCTTCCCGTTGCGGCTGAAAAAGTGCAAAGAACACACCAAACCGACTGCTGACTTTCTGTACGCTCTGCGCTTGCGCGGGACGTAATGTCTCCATAACAGCAGGCGGCGCTAATCTGTATTGTGGCCCGAAAAAATAAAGAAGCCTGAAATGATGGGACGGCTCTCTAGACCATAAACATAGATAGAAATACGTATTTATATTTATGGACCATAAAGAGCACCATTTTTAGCAGAGAGTGTCGAGTATGGTGTCGAGCAGTCAACAAGGGTTGATGCATGTGAGTACTCGCCTTTACGAAACAAACAAACACATTAAAACGATGGCTAACTGTTGTTATCTGTTTGTGCTACCCGCCTCACTTCCGGGCTTCACTGATTCGCTAGCCCTGCACAAATCATATTGCTCCAACTGAAAGACTGCCCGCCGCCGATTGAACATGTTCAATCGGCTCAAAAGAAGCCCGACGACATCTACGACGACCGATTTCACGGCACACACCAAACAGATTCTTGTCCCCGCCCCCTCCCGACTCTACGACGGCGATTATCGGGCCGGTGTGTCCTGGCCTTTAGGCGACGCGCTCCAGAGGTAGACGCAGGATGTGTGCAGAGGCCGTTATACTCAACAAGTGCAGAACATATTACCATATTTTTACAGATCAAATACGCATTGTGAAACCTTTTTTTAAAGTCTCATAACCCCTTTAATTGGGGACATTAATACGGCATGCCTCCACTGTTTGATATGCAATATGGATTTCTCTGAGCATTTTTAATTCTGCGGCTTGTTTCTAATCAGACAATTCTCTTAATTGCCTCCGTATTGAGTGTTTAAACTTTAATGAAATATGTCCTCGCAGCACTTTTATTCAAATTGTATTTTGCTCTGTAATTGGCTGAGTTTTCCTAAATCATAGTGTAAGTCTTGTTAGTGAATATTTTAAGACTCAAAATTGAGTATTAGTTGAATTTTATAGCAGTTCCCTCATTCCCTTCTACAAAAAAAATTGAAAGATAAATGAACTAAGTATGGTGCTCAAAATAAAGGTAATTAATTAATGACATTTTCTTTCTCCCATTGTCAATGAACTCATCACCAGGTAGAGGAAAACCATGGTGTGGGGGAAAAAAGCAATTAAAAGAAGGATAAGAATTAATCAAATTATTCGTAGGTTAGTAGTAGGAGTGAAGAGAGGTATGAGATAGTCTTGGCAGTGTGCACCTCTTTGGCACGTGTTGACCGTGGGAGTGGAGTGATATTAAGGAATTATTACATTTTGGACACGAGCAGATCAAAGTAGAAACCGTAGCACTGGCATTAGCTGCATATTAAAGAACAGTCTCATAGATAAGACATAAACCAAGTTATACAGGAAATGTGCACATAGGCACATCCTGATCTAACATAGAGAGTATCTGTGTAATTAATAATATACATACAGTACATAGAAAAGTGCGACTCCCACTCCAGACACAAACAAATAGATATTCACATGGGTCTATTCAGTAAGTGGTAAACAGCTCACCAAGACCTGAATGACCTGTCCAATTAGAAAAGTCCAAGTTCCCTGTGTGCTGTTCCATTTCTTCTATAAGTTTTTAATGACATCATTTATTCTTTAATGTAACCATAACTGCACTCAAGCTTCGACACAACAGGGGCATAAATGACTGGCTGGCTTAAATGAGTAGTTTCCATTACAAATGAGCACAAGGTTGGCTAGAAAAAGAATCATGCAGCAAATTCAGTTCAACTATAACTTACAATAAACTACAGTAAGACTAAAGCATCCCTAAAGCATTCTCTTACTCCCTACCTCTGCAATTGCTCCACCACTATTACTGGACCATCAATACCTTAGTAACATTAATGAGGTCCATTGTGCTGAGAACAGGGAAAATTGATGACAGGACATCTACAGTACATTACACATGGAGTCGGTGTCTCGGTCCACGACGACTTTGTCCGGGCTTTCAGCTGCTGCTCTATCGCCTTTTCCATAAATTGCACTTCAGGCCATAAATGCTCCGGTAATTTTACATGTTGACGTCATGTGTAAACAGGAGCCAAAGCCGATTTTCCATGAAAGCTGCTTTGGAAATGTGCCAAGTCAAAACCTGGAAAGATAGCTGTAGATTTCTATAGCGGGAGCAAAAAAATAACATTTCAATGCAAAGAGAATTAAGACACACACACACACACACAAACACGCATCTGCACACACGCACACGCACACACACACACACATCTACTGCTGTATGTCGTTACACTGGACATAGGGGCTCCAATTCAAATCACAGGGGAACTAAATAATTCAAAAAACATTCAAATATAAGAGCATTGCATCATGACTATGACGCTATTTCTGCAACTCTTCACATGTCAGAAACATTGAAGGGCAATCTGCCAGGTATGTTTTACTGACATTGGTGTTGGAGGCTAAATGTGCACAAGAGGGAATCTATAAAACCCTGTCTCAAACCCATAAAGAAACTCATGGTTAAGTTGGATATTTTATTGCACAAGAAAAATACTAGATACGTCAATAAACATTTAGCAGATAACTTTTATATTTACATTTTGTAGCTTGGCAAAAATACGTTCATTCTAACAATTTCTTAATTATATTGATTACAAAATGTAAATTGGATAGCATTGTGGTTCTCTCAAAATGTATTTCCCAATGCAAATCAAGTCAACAATTTTAATTTCTTTATCTCACTCACTAACGTATGCATGACTTTCTATAAAGATGCAGTATTTAGCAAATACCTGCGAAGACAAATGCAACTTCAAAAAGGTGCATTATTTTTCATTATGCAAAAACCAAGAGTTTAATGCTCTTACATCTTGAAAGTGGCAAAACAATTATTAGAAGTTCTTAGCGACATAAAAAAAACAGATGTGATGTTGATGAACATGAAATGTCTTCCCACACATACAGATGTTACACTATGTGCATGCTGTATATACTATATGCAGTACTATAGTGGATCTATTGTCTGTTTTCCTGAACCGTACACTAGCGCTAAATATGTCTAAGATTGTATTTCTCATATCGTATATTGTCTGCGAGTGTCTGCAGATAACGGCCTCTGAATGCTGGACTCTGACACCAATGTGCAAGATAAGCGCTCTCTATTCTATCTGCACTCACGCAGATTTATGGTCCCAAGGAAAGCACTGTATCAGTGGCGCCAATGTTTCCCTTCAATCAGGGGAGAGTCCAGCTGAACAAGGATGAGCGTTGTCGTAAATCTTCCCCCTCTCCATTCCCCTGTTATCCCTCTTCACCCTCTTGCCTTCTCCCCTTTACTCTACTTCTTTACCAATTCTTCCTTCTTGTATACTTCCCTGTTCAAGATAGAGAAATAAAAAAGATTGTTAAGCGGTTGGCTGGACAGGCAGACAACAGGGAGGAAAGGCCGATGTTTACGCTATGCCGCAATGGTGAACGACATGAGGTGGCTTCCAGCTGAGTGGTCAAGCAGAATAATGAACCACTCAGCTGTCGTGCCAATTGACGCGGGATAAATAGACTGTCAATCAGATCTGCCTATAAATGTGCTCTGAGCACACCTACCCATTATATTGAGTGGACATTAATCAATGGTATAACGAATTCCTTTAATCAATACTTGTTAGTATCGGACCCATACATCCCAGTGGTATAAATCAATATATGTGGCTGTAGTTTTTAAATGCAAAATCTTTTAAAAGCTCCATGAGAAACAGACAAACTTAAAAAGCCTAGCGCAGGCTTCCATCCACTCTAATGTGTCTTTCCAGCTTTATATACACTAATGTGTCTACACGCACACACACACACACACACACACACACACACACACTGACCACAGGGCCCAATCAAACACTTGATGCAGCAGGTATTTATTGATTACTGTTAAGGGCCAGTGACCCCTCTCTCACCCTATTTTATCTGAACCCCCGCTGCAGTGTGCTAAACACACTCATATTTCATCTCCAGGGAATCCTACCATCACCCAACCATAGCAGGGGAGGAGAAGTCAAGAAAAAAAACAAGCAGAAGTTCCCTTTAAGGTAAAAGTCAGGTGGCTCAAATATTAACCTACCGATCAGTCCACACAGCTAATGGTCATTCCATTGCAACATGCCTAAATCCCAATGACCCGGAGAGAGCCCTAATGCACGCTAAATGAAATGCACCAAATAAAACCAAATGAATAATTCAATCAGGGCATTATACAGCGGTTGGATTCACGGGGTCTTATTTTTTAACCGGAGTACGTGATGTAATTGAAATAAATGAATCTGCAGAAATTGATTGAGCCCACCGTGGAAAAGTGCAAACACACAACAGCAGAGAGGAGAGCAGTTGTAGTTCTAAAAGGGGTTTGCGTGGAGATAAGCTTATAAAATCTATCTACTAAGAAATGGCCAATAGCAATAAGCTGAAACTTCTTTCCCCTATCTCTCGTAGTGACCTTAGGTTAACAAGTGGTGAGCAAACTGGAAAACAATCTCAAATAAAACCAACAGTAAAAAGTGTCCATGAAGTTGTGTTATCAGTTTTATAGAACAGTACTACCTTCCCCCTGTCTTAATACAGCCATTCATGTCTTTCTCATTGGAGGTGTTTACATGTTCTCTCTCTGACCTTCAGTTGGTCCTATCTCTGGCTGCTCTCTGGCAGGAGGCAGCTGGTGCTTGCCAGGGTCATGCTAGGCCTTGGCCACTGTCTGTCCAGTCACATCACAGCGTCAGGAAAAGGCAAGGTCAAAGCATCATGATAATGATGTTCAGAATTTTTTTTTAAATGCACTCCCCTGCACCCCCTGATACTTTATAATTACGAAAAAGAAACAATTGACACTTGTCCAATTTTTTTGCAATCAAATTTCTAAAATGTATTGTGATGTTTTGGTTTTTTTTTGCTGCAAAAAGGCACATTTTGCCATAGCAACAAAAGGTGCACTCGCAAAAGCAAAAACTATCAAGACATTTCTTTGGATAATCGAAATGGAAGGGAAAAATACTGAGAAAATGGAAATGAGCCAGAGTATGTATTACTGGTTTTCTTAAAATAAAATAATGAGTCCTATGAGTCATAATGGGAAAACCAAAAAGTGAGCAGACACCTTCTCTTACTAACAGAGATAATATAATTTCAAAGAGGGTTGGGATAGGATTGAAATCAACACTATTTGTTCAAGTGCAAATGTACGGGAACAAGAATATGTATGAAGACCAAAAGGCCTATGATCTTGGACGGGCAAAGGTCACATTTCATTGATGCACAAGCAAGTAATAATCATTACACTAGTCACTCAGTTGTATTTCCTTAAAGTGACCTTAAGCTTCTTAATGCATGACCGGGAAAAATCTATCGCGTGGACTCATTTTCGGGATCTCGTTATTTTACAGCTCATATTTAACATGCTTCAACATCTCCCATTCTCTGAGGCTTTTCTAAATGTTTTTTTTTCTGCTCAGTCTCCAGCGGTTATGGTTTTTCAACAACCTCCCTGCACTGTATATTCCCACTCCCCCCCTCTTCCCCTCCCTTTCCCCCCTATTTGCTCCCTCCTGGATGAAAAGCCATTTTGGTGGTTGATTGTAGAATGATGCTGCTACTTAGAGACTCACTCCATCAGCGGTGAGGGGAGGAGAGGAGAGCGCAAGGAGAGGGAGAGAAAAAGCTCAGGAGGAGTAGTGGCTCCCTGGGGCGCTGTAGCTGTGATGGGTGAGCTGTCAAACGCCCCATTGTCCAAATTACCCAGCAAGCACCATGTCACCACCCGGGACTAATTTACGGTGCGGCGCGTATACGGAACAGACATCGGTCTCGGAAGTAAGAGTCCAGGGGAGAGACAAGAAAGGGGGAAAGGGGGTGGAAAGAAGGAAGGTGTGTGTGTGTGTGTGTTGCGGGGGGGGGGGGGGGGGGAGGTCCAATCTATCACCTTCAGAAGAGGTGGGACATGGGCCGCTAACACTCTCAGTCCCAATAGAAAAGCCCAATTAACTTCATGCAGGTTTTTTTTTAGTGTTTGCCGTTTGCTTTCTGCTTCAGGGCCTCAATGACAGGTGCCAATATGAATATGTGTCATGCTCCGGTGCCTTCCCCCACCCACCCGCCACCTGTCAAACGCACACACATTCACTCAAGCACAAACACTTTAATACAGTTTTTAAAGCAGCCACTGCATACAGATGCCTCTCGCTTGGTTGTTCGCTTGCGGTCTTAACGACTTGGTCCTTTTAGCACAAACTGGCTGGCTATGCCCATTCACTTGTCACATGTCACACCCCTGGGTGCCCCAAATGCCAGACAGGGGCCATCACCCCTGTACCCCCATACCAACCAACCGGTGGGCTGTGGAGTGAGGCGCTACTTGTCAAGAGGAGAGACGTGCCGTACTCCTCTGACCCCTCACTGTGCCCAATAGCTTGATGCGATGCCTCCACTTTCTACTAATTAGCCCAAAGCAGCGGGCAGCCCCAGTCTGCCACTACAGTGAAAGGCCAAGGGATCAGAATGCAAAACATACAAACAGACAGTAACATCAACAACAATAGCTCATCTCATTCAAAATCTAAGACCACAAATGGCTAATATTATCATTAATAGTCCAACAGAATAAACTCTGAAATTTAAAATATAATAACAAAGATGTGTCTTTATTGTCATTTCAAACTATTGCATTCATATCTGATAGGATATTTCAACATGTTGTCAAACCTCCTGGAATAATAACAAAAGTCACACAAAAAAAGACACTGCATGAGTAAAAATGTAAATATAAAATCTAACACCTACATCAAAACAACATCTCCTCTGAGAAAATTGGCAACGAGAAACCAGGAGGGAGCCCAATAGAAAAGCTCAAAATGCACACCTGTGTCTCGAACGAGAGCTGCTTTGAAAGACGTTTTATATTACAGTGTCTGTTACAGGAAATCTGCTTCATCAGCCTTACTTACACCACACCACAGAGGTGTTAAGTACAGTAAGTTTAAAGTGCTTTTCTTGATGCTTTTCCATGGTGTTTATCCAAGTGAACATGATTCCAACTGCTCTAAACTACATTACTGTAATATACTGTATATAGTTACCAAATAGGCCAAAAAAAGTTTGCAGCAAAAAGAAGGCAACACCAACCAATTCATGCTACATCAGAATACATTTCAAAAGCTAAAGAAGGAAGGCTAGAGGAGGTACAAACCAACACATGGATACACATGATATGAATTGTAGGTCCAAATGACAGCAAGAAAAAGAATGACATGATTCACAAGAGAATGTACCAGCCCCCACAAATGTACAAACACTTCACACTGCACGCCTCACACAGATGTAACCTGAAACACTTAAATTTCCAACAGTCCCCACACCACAAAAAAAAATAAAAAATCCCTGGCAGCACTTTATCTGAGGGCCACTACGGACTGGAAGTGTGTCATCAGAATGTGAGAGACACAGTCCCCCGAGCTCTATTCTCCATGTATGCCACTGAATCTGGTTATAGCCTGTTTATTCCACTGACACACACACACACACACAAACACACACACACACACACACACACACACACACACACACATAAACTCAAATTGAAGGATGAGAAACCATTAAAAGACATGGTGCTTTAAGAAGCTCTCCTTTTCCTTTAACTACTCTCCCCCTTTGGAACTGTATCTTCTGCTGTGTCCCCATCCTTGCTGCTGGGCTGAACAAGGGTACCTTCAGCCATCTACTAAAGACCTCAGATGGGAGGGGAAATGAGAAGATCAGGATTTACTGTATGCCGTAACACACCAAACATGGGTGAGTGCCCTAATACAGGCTTTGATGGTGTAACTGTGTGTGTGCGCAGGGGGGGAGTATATGTGTCTACGTGTGATGGATGAATTAATGTGACAAGTCAGATGTAATGCAGAATCATAAATCTTAGCCTCAGGATTGAGAGAGAGCAAGAGGTGATATGTAATAAAGGGCACACACACACACACATACACACACACACACACACACACACACACACACACACACACACACACCAATGTTATGATGCTGATAATAGAAACAAGACCCCAGCCGCAATAGCCAGCTAATAGACACAGACTATATCTGCCCCTAAGGGTTGTGACATGCACACACATGCACACACACGCACACGCACACACACACGGCACTGCAGACACACAAATACACAGAAAAATACAAACTCTATCCCCTTTTCCGGCAATTTATTATGCTGCTTTCAGACCAACAGCTTAAGTGTTAGATATGGCTGTAATGCTGTTAAAATCGTAATACTGTTACACAAGCCCGCTGTTGTACAACATGCTAATTATTTACTTACTGTGAAGAGAGCATTGGATGGGGCTCTGATACAAACATGACAGCATCTCTGTTGAGACTACCGTAGCAATACACAGTAGCAAAACAAATAAAAACCAAACACACAATTGAAGCTACAGTATGTTATTACAAGCCTCTTGCCAAAAGCACCTTGACAAGCTGATCAGAATCATAACTAGTCTCTCAACTGACAGCTCAGCAAACTCTGACAGTCGTCCCTATCAAGTGAGATGGTATTTTACTCTAAATGTTCAACTACATGTCTGACCTATTTCAAGGCGAATTTCCCTCTGAATAACAACGGTAATTAAGGCAGTTCCTGGTTTGCCTGGGAACACTAGATATTCAGCTCACATTGGCAATAACAAAAATACTTCTTGTTGAGCTAGGCGCCTTAATCCATATTTCCCTCATATCAGGTATCTTTAGCCTACAGTATCTTGGCATAAATATTGTCTTTCACTAACATGAGAAGGGCTGCACAGGAATTTGGCTAGAATCAAAGCACGTCTGGCGGTGCAGAATGTATTCCTTGTATTTCCACACCACCACTGTTACATCCTGCATGTTTATTCAAGGACACCAGGATGCTTATAGGGCTGCTGCCTAAAATGTAAAAAAGGCTTTGTAGCATTCAAGGAAAGTACATAATGCTGGTTACTTAGCCTACTGTAGACAACAATAGGCACAAGTACATTTGCTTCAGGGTGACGGCTTTGCTGTTTTGAGGTTTTACCACGCCTCTATCAGCTAACTCAGGACTTGAGGAGTTTGCACATAAACTTGACTCATTTTGTTGGCCTCTCTCAAGTGCAAAGCCCTTCTTCATTTCCTACCTCAAAAATACTGTGTGTGTGATTTGAAAAGTCCACATATCAGGCTTGTTACACTGGCTTCAATGACGGAACAACAAACAAAATCCATTGTCTCAGCCCATTTCAAACAGTTTCTTTCCCCATGTAATCTAGGCTTGCACAGGAATGACCACATAGCTACTATTACACACTGGATGGGGTATCATATTTGCATTGGCTCTCGGTGTACAGCGCACTACAGCATATCCAGCTTGGATGATCGATTGCGTTATTGCTAAGCCAAATACCCCACTATACTTGCTGATATCAGTGCCCCACCTGCTTTCAGCTTTCTCATGCGAGGTTATATGGATGGGACGGGGAGCTGCCAGAAAAGAGCTCTACTGATTAATGTATAGTCATTGTACCGCTTTTTTATGGTATAATAGACACTGAAAAAGGTGGACATACACACATAAACACAGGTTATTGTCACTATGACCCTGCTCCTAACAGGTTATCAGAGCATCACATATATCCGGACTCTTTCCATATCCGGCGAAGATAGATGGAAGTTCACCCCTAGAACCAGAGTGCATCTCGAATATATCTTGAGTGACCACTTATGATCAGATTCCCCTTCCCCACACTTACATTGACATTTATTTTATGTGAGGATGAATGCTGTATGCTGGTTTAAACGTGCCATGTCGAAAATATATAAAAAAATCCAAAAAATCTGAAGAAAATATGGAAAACTAAAGCAGCTGTTACCAATCAGAGCGACGGAGAGAACCAAAAACACACAATGGAGCTTTACCTTGCTGTGAAAATGCTGCAAATATTTGGCTGTTCTTTATGTTCTTATCTCAAACCAATTCTGAATGTGTCTCTTCAATCTCCTGACTTGTTCGAATCGCATTTGAGGTGCATTGATATTTGTATTTAGAGTTGTCCACATTTGACTAAGGCCACATAACACATTCACACAAACATAGACGTGTCTAAAAAAAATGAATAAATGATAGGAAATGCATAACTAATGCAACTGCTTCCATACAGCTCACTGAAATATCTCAATAGCATTAGAATGTTGTGAATCATTTGCTATGGCTTTCGACTCTCCACGAAGCTGAACACCTAGATTTTGGACCTACTCATTAGTACTCTCCAATGAAGGAACACCTTTTGAAAGAATCGTGTCCTTTCCTCAGAATAGTTCCAGTGACTAACGCTGTTCTTGCTTCAACCTAATAGATACATCTTATATTGTCACCCATCATGTACATTGTAGTTAGAGGAGACACAGTGTCACTTACTTTTAAATACAATACAATTTGAGAAAGAGTCACAGTATGTGTGCCACTGATTCTGAGAAACCGATGTTGTATATATACTATGCAGTATTGCCATATTGATTGTCTAACACCCGATAGATACAGAGAAGTACACAAACACATACAGTATGTACAGGCACACGCACACAAAGAGAAACACAAACACGCACAGACCTCACTCCTGTTAATGGTGATGTGTTAAGAGGAAAAAACACTAGGTGGGATGGAAGGCATTTAGTGTTTTGTGTGTGTGTGTGTGTGTGTGTGTGTGTGTGTGTGTGTGTGTGTGTGTGTGTGTGTGTGTGTGTGTGTGTGTGTGTGTCTAGGTGTGTGTATGGAGGGGGGGTGACTGCATTAGGGAATCACACACCCAGCTCCACTCACCAGGAGAGCTCTGTCAGCCTGTGATTTTGCACTGTACCCCTCCCAGCCAGCCTCCTGTGCTGTTCACTGCTGAAATAGGTCAAGCACATATAATGGAGGGGCAATGAGGAGCAAGTGTCCCCCACCTACACTCCCCCCACCGGTTACCACTACCAAGCTATGGCCCCCCCATGGACACACAGAGGGGCTTGCTGTCGAGAGAGACAGGCTCATCCAGCCACAACATCCCAAATTTCCAGCCACAACAGCCATTTACGAAAACGCCACGCTTGAACAGAGCGGATTGCAACATTTTTGGTACAGCATGGGCACACTTGCAAGACAAAATTCGCAACAAAAAAAAATTAAATGAGAAGCTACAAAAATTGGACGACATTTAATAGTGGATATTATGTGTTATTGTGTGGAACTGTTCGCAATCAAGAAAATGGTTCATCACTGTCACTCTCCATGTGAGCATGTGACAGAGAAGGAGAGAGTTAGGAGTCGAGCATGAGGGTGTGCAGCATTCTACGGCATATGAAAAAACGGTTGCGTAATGTCTGACAAAAGATACTGCTGTTGAGCTGATAATTATGGTACATGAAACGTATATGTTCCAGTGTTTTTTGAAACAAAGCCAGAACATCTTGGCGTCTCCTGCATTGATTTTTTAATCTCCTGTATCTTGTAGTATTTCTGGCTTGAAAACTAATACTAAACAATCTCTCTAAATAAGACATGGCATTCTGTGACTCTTCTTTTATGAGCGCTCCTAAAAAGGGAAACACCTGTGTATTCACTGTGTGGTTTTTTTAATTGCTCAAAGCAACCTGCTTTTTAGAAAAATCTGCATAAAGATACATACTGTACAAGGATAAACAAAATGATTGGTTGTTGAGTTTAAATACTATAGTGTATAGGGACCATCTGACCTCAATGATTTGGCTGTTCCATAGCATGCAATTGGAATATGAATGGAGAGTTGTTCTATTAATAACTCAACTATTAAAACAAATATGTTTTGTTGAGAAAAAGGTCAGTTTCTGATGTTGCTCATGTAAATTCACTTTATGATTGAAATGGTAAATCAGATATTCTACTTTCTCCTATATACGCATGCCAAGTGCTTAAACACGCATGCACATGCACACAGGAGTATGCCTCGATACACATGAGCGTGCAAAGAATTACAATAAACACACACAATCAAAACATTCTCCCTAATACTTTGGGTTACTATCCTTCCCTCCATTCTACTAATCTTACTTCTACTATATCCTTTGCATTATCTCCCTGCACTCTCAACTCATGCTGTCTCTCTCCTCTGCAGTCTCTCCACTATACAGGCAGTGACCTTTTTCTCCAGCAGAAACAGGATACTGCCCATCTCCATCTTCCTCATGCATTAATGATCTGTGGTAAGCTGAGGGCATCTGTCTGACTCTCGCAGCCTGTCCGCCGCGCGCTCAACTTCCAAGGATGGAGCTGCAGCCAGAGCCACATATACATTCCCCACCAGTCACCCACAGGGAAATGCAGATAAATAGCCACAGATAGCGATAGCATAGCTCCACCACGGTCTCAAAAAAACGCAAAAGAGGCTGCTGCTCCTTCTCATCTCCATTGCATTCATCTCGCTGACACTCCCCAGTGGCAGATATATCTAAAATACTGGAGCAGATAAGATGACAGCAGGCCACAGACATAAAATGAAACTCAGCCAATTATCCTGGTTTCATTCTGAGCCCTTCACTGCAGGATACAAGCAGATGAAACATGATTCCTCCATGGGGTAGCTAGCAATGCAGATTGTTCCTTTTTAATACCTTCCATTCATCATCATTTAACGTGTACTATGGCAATGAGAGCCCAAATGCATCCAGCAACGCCTTTATTTTAAAATTGTCCTGATGTTCATTCTCAGCTTATCTATGCAGCTCCTTCGGGAAAAAGATCCCCCAAAGTGCTCTTTTGGCAAAAGCTCAGTATTGTCGAGTTCAGGGAGGTCTTAAAAAAAACTAAAGATAAAGTGAGCATGTAAATCCTGCTGCAGTCCATTCAATTGGCTGTACATTTGGAAATGGCAGCAGTAACTAGTTCTCAAGTTCTTCCTAATGCGATTTTATGAGTTACAAAAGGCCCTGTGTGTTTCCATCCTTTTACCAGCCAAGTCTGATCAGTTGCCTCTATTTGCTAAAGCTCATGAGCATTTATGTGAAGTTTGGCTCTCTCTTCACCACAATAATCTGGTATATGGTTGCGTCGTTGTCGTTGTTGTTGTTGCCAATGCACCAATCATACAATGTCTCTTGCTTTTCACAAATCCATATTCGCCTTTCACATTCAAGAATTTCTCAAACCAGCACATGAGTTCAAATGAAGTCAAACGTGCTGCCTTAAACCTTGTGTTATCCCTCTATAGTGTGGCATTCAGTTCAAAGTCATTTTGTCATTCTACTTTGTCGCTTTAAAATTGTCTGTATGAAAAGCAAATGAACTACAGTATCATAATGGAAATTGTTTACTCTCCAAAAAGAAGTCACCAACCAGATCCTACAAGGATTTTTTAAAAACTTTTCAGTGACAAATTTGTGGTTTATAATGAATCTTGGCATTGTGCTCAATATGTACCAACACTGTTGTCAATATTATAAAATGAATGCCAGCATTAGAATGTCTGTAGTGTATGCATGCAGAGCAAGGAACTGGATAACAACTTATCCAAGATGTTCTAGCCGCAACTTATGGACTTACTTTAGTTTTTTCCTCAAAAGGTTTTTTCAAATCAATGTGTAACGATTCCACTAATCTACTTTACTAAACAGTAGATCAGTGCTACAGTAATAGTCTGTCTTCTCTAGACACAAAAAGAAAAGAGTGAGATATTTGCAGATGATTCATACTAAACATCATTTGAGTGAGAATCTACAGAAGTCATATCATAGTTCAATGACATTTCCCTTAACAGCAACAATGGTGAGCCCTACTAACCCAGGCATATTTTGTAATCACCCTGTCACCTGCCGGGACTCATTCCCCCTAAACCCTATGATGCATTCTGACAGCTGCAGGAATCCTCATCTGGGGAGGAGGGATGAAAAGATTTTCTTCTGTGCACCTCCCCGGCGCTCCATAGCCAAATATTTGACTCTTTGCCTGTGATCCGTAGCCCTTGAAGGCTTCTGTTGGGCTTTTCCACATGACTGATCTCTCTTCTCAAAGCAGGTGTTTAATACACAACTGACACAGACGCCTCACTAGTAAACCAGTGCAGGCAAACTAATACACAGCGAGAGAGAGAGAGAGAGAGAGAGAGAGAGAGAGAGAGAGAGAGAGAGAGAGAGAGAGAGAGAGAGGGAGAGAGAGAGCAATGAAAAAAGTGAAAAAGACTCAATAAAAGATATAAAAAAAAATTTTAAACTTTATATCTTTAACTCCATAAATCAGGCAAGTATAGGCTCAATGGTTGGATTAGACTTGACAACCATATCAGATAGCAGTGTGTCTGGCTGCCTGCCGTGCTGAAGCAACTCCCCAGGGGTTCCTGTCTTTAGCCAGCCCTTGAAGTCACCGTTACACACTCCTACACACATGCCCTTTAGTCATGAAAAAATACACATGTGAACACACATGCATACTACTGCACACATGCATGCCCACCCAGGAGCACGTACTGAAATGGCTCACACTCATGCAGACACAAAAATTACACCGAGAAGAAACTTCACAGGGAAATCAAGCTGACAGATCAAAGAGTGCACACACACAGGGATGAACCTTTTCATAATGTTCGAAAAATCTGCCAATGGTTGTTTCCCCCCCTAAAAAAGCAATTATTACCCTGCGGTTGATGTGTAAGGGAATGACCACTGCTGTTTTGTCAGTTCATATCAGGATTCCACAGATCGTAGCGTAGTTATTTTTTTCCGAGCTACGTGAGCTACAAGCAGTTCACCTGACATTCAAAGCAGCTTTGCCAAAGTAAGAAATCCTTTTTAAAAATAAATTTTTCACTGATGACCGTGTGTTTTTTAACTTATCTCGTCAGTTCTGAAATGGCTTTATGAATCAAGGGCGTGAACGTTTCTCTCATCCTATTAAAAAGCATGTAATCCCTGAACTGAATTTAAAACATAAAAGATTGTCACTCGTCGAGGAGCTGCTACACTGACGTTTACTGTCAGATCATGTTAAGTCAGTATTCACAAAAAAGCACAAAGTGAACTTACTGCATACAGGTATAGGCAGATATATATAGTGTTCAATAATATGGGCCAGAATCAGTTTCAAGATTACATTGACCTCATATGTATAACATATAACGATAATAATGATTAGGCCTGTTAGCGATGTGGCTTTATAAAAATGGAGAAGTCAGCCGAACCCACAGACTATAAATAAATTGTTTTAAAGCACAGATGCACCCGAGTAGCTTACAGCATCACAGAACCACCATGCAAAGCTATAGACTCTGAGTCGTGTTTTACTCAATGAGTGTATGAGCATTCAAACTTACTGGGTTGTTGGCTATTTGGTAGAGAGAGAGAGAGAGAGAGAGAGAGAGAGAGAGAGAGAGAGAGAGAGAGAATATGCTGTGTGTATACTGTACCCACTTATCCAATGTTACACACACACACAAACACACATCTCAAAATTCAATAAATCCCATCTCCACATGACATTTGCGGCCCCAACACTCGGTAGCCTGAGTGACAGTCAGACCCGGGAGAAACACACCAGGGGCTAAACACAGGGCCTAAATAGAGGGGGATAAAAAAACATGGCTGGTATAAGAGAGAAGAAGGTGACAGAGAGAAGGAGCGCGGTAGCTACGGATGGGGAGATGGTGTGATATGGAGGGGGCTTCTCCACAGGCCAGTAGTTCGGCTCCCATCACCTTGCCAAACTGTCACTGCCCCCAACAACGACCGACCCCCCTCCAATCCTCCACTCCTCCCTCCCTCCCTCCCTTCCTCCAACACGACAGAATGATTAATGGTGTATCTCTTCATGCGTGCACCAATGTCCCCGACTACACTGAACATTATCATAACTTTGTTTTTGCAATAATCACTGAGACTATGAAGAGCCCACCAGTGTACTCCCCTGCAACACAGGAAAAACAATGTTCTTAGTGGATGTATTGTATTGTGTCTATTTGTCACTGTGTTAATAACAGGGAGGAATACAGATTGTGCGCTCAGATTAATGACACAGTTCTGGAGGGGGAAGGCTGATAAAATCAATATTATCACGCATTATCTCCCACACACTCTGGAATAATCTGAAACTATTAAAATCCAAAAAAAAAACATCTTCCCCTGTGCTGACAAGGGAAACAGCAGCTCATCATCGTGCCCCTTTATCCCTTGCGCCCGGGCCGTATTTTTTCCTAATGCCTTTTTAATATAGTTGTGTCATATTCCTGCTGTTCTTCTTAACATTCCTGCGCCCATCTTGTGCTGTGCAGTGTGTCAACAGTCCCATATTAGAGGCAATATACCATGAGAGTGGCCTACAAGTTTCATATCAGCTCTGTATCCCCACAGGATCCATTATTGTTTATGGGACTGTACATTAGCCTCTGTCGGCTGTCATTATCTCCTACACACACTGCCTGGCTGGGACACAATTGCAAGAACACACTTCACAAAGGGAGCTGGCATGCCGGCAGAAACACAGAAGAAAAGGAAGAACGCAGGGTATACACACACAAGCGTATCAAAATCTCCATCACATACAGCAGAGGGGCCCTTTCTGCATGGAGAGCACAAAAGTAATGTGCTGAGATGCAATGTGTTTGTGCAGTTTAAAAAATTATATTTAGATGTTTGGCCTTTCCAAATAGCCTGCCCAGATTTGTGTTACATTTGAGGAATCAGGATTTGGTCGCTTGGCTTTTCCATTACTCTAATCAGAGAGAGAGGAACAAACATGCACCGTTTCCTTACATATGGAAAGACTCATTTGAAGCCTGAATTGAACCTCTTGTGTTGAAGTTACCATAGCAATTTTGTATATGCCAAAAGAGTAGCAAATAATTTATATGTGCGGCTAGCCTTGGGCCTTTTATTGTCACAATTCCAACTTTAAAAAGCAAATTGAAGTGTCATGCATTAATTTCTCGGGAAAGGCCTACAGTAATAGCGTTTTACAATCATTATTCATGTGCCCTCTGTGATACTCAGTGACGACAATAACTGAGGAGAGAAGGTTTGCACTGGAAATTACCTTTTTGAGGTGGGCATTGCGCTAGAAGCCCTGAAGGGGGTAGAATTATGACCTCTCCCATATTGTGAGGAAATATAATGAAGGCCGGGCAGACTAATTAAAAGTTTTGCAGCATAAAAAAGGCCCTATGTCTAATTAAAGGGAGCAGACGTTGCACACACCTTTGGTGAAGGTACGCATCAACAGAAAAGTGTAAAGCAAAGTTAAGACTCTCTCTTTCTCAGAGGTTAATGGGGGATAAGGAAGTAAGAACGGAGGGTTGGTGTACTGTAAACATTAGCAAGAGAAAGGGAAGATGGGATAAAGTATTCTCAGGACAGACTCAGCAGCAAACAAATCCACATGAATCTTGGTTGTTTTTTTCCTGTATGTATTGAAAAGCAAATATGCATTTACTTAACCGCACAGGAACTGAGGTGTAAAATATTGAGTTTATTACTCTTTTCAGGACACGAGCATTACACATACACCGGGGGAATGAGCTGCACAAAAGAATATGCATCTCATAATGTGCTAATAATGCAACTCCAGCCCAATATCCTAATGCAATAATGATACCAGGGAGATATTTGACAAACACTGTTGTTTGAGTGAATCTGAATGATATGAAACCTGGTGTATGTTTTTCCTGGATTTGAGACCCCACAGTTTATTATGTGTCTGAGCTGCAGCAGCTGCAGAGCGGTTGGTGTCCTCTGCTGCCAAGCTGTGTGGTGCTCCGACATAACCTCAAGATCCTGTGCTTTTAAGGTGACATCCCTGGACCTGATGGCAGACCACAGTGTGCCAAAGGCAACAACAACAAATAAAGAAAACTTGTTTGATCAGCAGGACCGGAGTCTAACCTCACACACTTTAACCGCTTCTGCTGAACTTGATCACATCTGAAATACATATATTAACATTTTATTAAAAAATCCTTTAAACGAAGAGTGTATTTATTCAAATCAAGAGATTCATAATCCATAATGAGTTAAAAAGGTCTTGTGCAAGGTCACCCAGGAGGCAGTATGAAAGAAATATCTTGAATTTGAGAGGTTATGGCATGAATTAAACCCATGTGTAATTACTTGTCTTAAAAGTGTACACAGCATAATTTAACTGACAAAGATGTAAATCTGGAGCTCCATAATTGATTATGTGTATCGTACAGTATATCAATAATACATATATTTCTGGATAAAAATACACATCTGATCTACCCCTGGTGATTAGCACATCTCCCCTGCACTACGCTACATAGTTATGTTCACAGACATCTGAGGCATCTCTCACGCTGAGTTCTGAGGTTGAGGCCCTCACAGAAGTCCTTCAGGCATCACCATGCAGAGTTCAGACAAAGAGGTCAGGGAAGAGTGTGTCACCTCCCTTCATCTCTCAACAACAGATTCATCCTCATTTCAAACCACATCTCACTACACACCTCTACCTTCTTCCTTTCCTCCTGTCAGTTAGTTTTTTACAAGCTGTTCGGGACTATAGACCAGATGTTCTTTTAACACACCCACGTCAGTTATTCTCAACTTATCCCTTCAGCTGAGTCGAAAAACTTGGCAGATATTTAGTTGTTGGAAGAAAGAAATCCCACTCGAGATGCAGCATGTACGGCTAATCAAAAGCAGCGACGATGACAACTTTATATCTTCTTCCTCTGCTCATGCAGATGATGTACTTCACAACTTATAATTGGGCTACTGATTAGGCGCCTCCCACTGCATATCTACCGCCACTTCATAAAAAGCTCATCAGGCACATCTGTTACCCAACAGCACCAAACAAGAGGCACATTAACAAACAAACAGCTAACAATTAGTGCACGTTTGAAGTCCAATGTTCTATGAGAGAGAGAGAGAGAGAGAGAGAGAAAGAGAGAGAGAGAGAGAGAGAGAGAGAGAGAGAGAGAGAGAGAGAGAGAGACCCGGGGACTGTTGGCTCCAAGGAAGCACAAGCGCTGAGCAAACAGTAGGGGGCTTTCCTTCCTGGAAAATAAACTTTCAGCATTTTGCATCATGTGGTGACGATGCATTATAAAACATAGGATTTAATGCGTTCAGTTTACATTTTACATTCATCTCCGTTTTGTTTTCCATCCTCTACAGAGAGAGAGAGAGAGACAGACGTAAGAATGTGACGCGCCGCCGAGCTGTCAGTCACGCTTGCATTAAGACACGACTCATGACCCGACTGAGAGTCAGAGGTTAAATCCATTACGAGATGGGTTGGCTCCACTTTCTGACCTCTGATCCCTCACTTCACTGCGCTCTCTGTCTCTTCTCCTCGACGCTCCCAAGTCAGCGGCACGGACCTGCGTTTTGGCAGCAGGTGTTGTGTAAAGTCCACAGCTCTTTTTGGTTAAAAAAAACTTGTTTGACTCAAATAATTACTTGAATTTTTTATTTTTTTTATTCACTTATTTTTCTAGTGTTTTGGGTGCTTTTCTCCTCTAGCCACTATAATAAAATATCCCTTTCTATTACTGTAAAACTCCTCTCTGCTTTTTTTCATCTTCCAAATACTTTACAGTTGCTGTCCTTTTTATTTTTGATGAGAGGGGAACAGGAGGCCTACCCCGGTGCACTCCCAGCCTTATGTTTTAATATTTAATGGAGATGTGCAGTAATACCAGCACTACACACACACACACACATACACACACAGACACATGCACTCACACACAAGCACTGCTGGTGAGAGCAGGTGTCGTTGGCGAATGCTAATTGAACTAGTCCACGGGTCAGTGAGCCTTCCTGTTTTCCCTGTTGCAGGAGTATACGGATAGATTCTGGCAGAGCATATATCGTCATCGCTGGAAGGCACTTCTACCTCCGACTGTACCACAACTGAGCAGAGGGACTCCCTGTGCCCTGCAGTGACGCAGATCACGAAGAGCGGCAAATTGTTCTTGTTATTTTCTTTTGGCTAACCAGTGGGCTACTGATGTGCTGGTGAACAGACATCTATATATCTAGGGCATTTCTGAGGAATCACCAGATCCATATGCTGTAGATTTATGTATGCCTTATTTACACTGGTTGATTAAGGAAACCATACGAATCATTGATCTATTCCTTCTTCCAATGTAGCGTTTGATTGTATAGATAAACACACACACACATACACACACAAACACACCAACGCACCAGTCACAGCTAGCATTCTCATCTCCCTGAATTGGCCCAAATTACAAATACAATTTCCCTGACAGAAAAATTATAAAATAAATGAGTAAGCGTGAGTGAGTGATGCAGAATGATACATGCCATGCAGGAGGCAGGGTTACCAAGGCCGATCCCTACATCTCATTAAGATAGTAGACAGCCAGTGCTCATTAGTCTGGCTCTCCTGTTATGTAAGTTCAATCACAAAAGCAACAGTGTTTGGTGCTTGCATGTTTAATTCATGCAAGAGAACTTTGTGAATTGCTCCAGATGTTTCTAACTGTATAAATGTTGAGGAATGTAGCCAAAGAATAGGAATGAGAATGTGCGACGCTTACCTATGGGCAGCAGAGTCGCCAGATGCAGGAAAAGTTGAGCGTGGGAGAGAAAAAAAAAGAGAGAAAAACATAAATTAGCATAAGTATACAAGATCAAAATGGGTACAAAGAAACTGCAGAATACATTCAAACAGTACATTATAACATGTGACCTTAGTTTGTACACTTTGTTAGAATGACGGGAATAGATTAGGACTGCATGGTGTCATGGCTGGAGAATGTTTCTACAGAACATGAACAGGGATAGAACATTTGACGAAAAAAAAAAAAAAAAAGAGCGAGTGCCCCTGAAAGTCATACATCCCTACCCCCCTGGTGCAGCCTCCACACATGGCTCTGTTTCAGAGAATGGAGGAATTCAGGAGGAACACATGTTTCCGGGTGCACCATCATCAAGCACGTAGAACACTAGCAGAGTTTACAGAGTATAGGGGGAACCGGCTTTAATTAGAGTCAAGCAGACCTGGCTCTATTTGTTTTCATTTGCGTGATTTATCCCCCTTTCATTTGGCAGCTGGCTAACATGTCCCAGACCATCAGGGCCCAACTTCGCCTGAGGTAAAAGGATACGGCTGGCCCTTTTTGGAACCCAGTGTGGGATTGAAAAAAAAATAAGGATAAGAGATGTTGGACCACAGATGAGGCCACCTGTCGTGTTGACATACTTGCAGGGTACATGAATACCAATGGACGTGGTCGGCTCGGCTGTGATATTGCATGTGACCCTGTATATTTTCCTTAGGTTAAATGCATTTCCGTCCATTGAAGTCCTCAGGGCAGGGGAAAGGAGAGATGAGTAGGATGAAGGTTGGGATGTAGCCTTAAGACCAAAGATGGGTTATTAGATATTTGGACAAGCCCTCCAGACTACATAAAGCTGTAAGTGCCTTGGGCGAGATCTGCTGATGGTTTTAAGGGCTTAAGTCTGCCTCTGTATTACAAACAGTCAAGGAACACAGAGCGAGCATCTGTGAGCATCTGGTGAGCTATGTTCAACGGAGAAGAAGAAAATCAATCAGAATCCAACATCTGCCTCAGAAAAAAAAAATCGGTTCTTTACTGCGGTAGAATCTACAAACCATAAACTCCAATATGGAAGGGGAAATGATCCGAGAAGTATGATCTAGATGCCTGTCATTGTTCACTTGCCGCCACCACCACCGTACTCACACACACACTTGTCTCCCTCTTTTTTCTAACGTTTTCCCCATTTAACAATCACTCATATTGCTGTGAATGATTAAAGCTAATGGGTATACATCTTAGGCTATGTGATCCAATTACCCATTGCCACAGAGGCTGATTCATTTGAGGTATAGAGGCACAAGGGGTTGACTTCAGCTGGCTAACGTACCATCGCCAGCTTTGTCATGGAAAGGGTGTTCTCAAAAATGAATCAAAACACGCCTCCTGCTAATACGAATTTGTCACAGACATGATGAGGGAACAACCAGTGGACTCGAGTAGTCTTATTCTGCACTAATGTTTCCATTGTGGATATTGGCAAACCACAAAATGTTCAGAACGTTCCATCTCCGATGGCAGCAGGCTAGACACCAGAAGGCAACCGCCTCGAAGCAGAACAAAGGGCTTTCAGAAGAAGAAAAAAAACACATCACTGTTCACATTTTGACAAATGGTTATAGTTAGTTTTTTTTTTCTTTCGGTCTAATGACCTTGCCTGCCTTCAGTCGAAGCAGCTGATAAAGCCCAGGTAGTAGATTTACAGTCTGGTCAGCCCTGAAGGCAGCCGAAAGGGGTCTAGGAACATCAATAAAGGGTTAACCAGCACCGTTAAGATTTAAAGGTGCAGTAAGTGGCTCCATTAGCCCAGGCTGACTTGCAGCAGCCGTAGGGGTAAGGGGTGGAGGTAGAGGTGGAGGCAGGGTGGATGCTCTCAGCAGTGTAGACAGAGAGAGACAGGAGATGAGGTTGCCTCAGAGACATCAGGCCACGGCAGAAGAGAAGAGAAATAAAATGGGGTGGGCTAGAGGGGCTAAGTTAAAGACTGCTGCTCAGGCATCAAATCAAAGCTATACTGCCTTTTGCCTTCCAGCCTCAAACAGAAGCAGTCACTAGGAAAAGAAGCAGGAAACACCACAGGAAATGAGAGTGAGAGACCGAGAAGGGGTTTCATAGCACTGGGCCTATACTACACACAGGTTTCACAGTCTGCAACATCTGAGTCTGATCAGGAATCAGTGCAGCTTGTATTCAGACTTCTGGCAAATCTGCGGTCTGCCGAGTTTATGCGCCTGTCGGTCCAAGCATTAATCAGGGATATTTCCTGCTCTGCTCCCTCTCTAAACTTTGACTGGATGTTGACATTTGTTATAGGCAGGGAGATCCTCCAATCCACTTGAAGAATGAATGTTTAGAAAGTTGACTGTTCCCACTTACTTTTGTACATCCCGCCAGAGGCCCTTAAATGAGTTGCCTGTGAGAGATGGTGATTGTGATTGGCCAGGGTGCCTGAGGGGTTTAGACCTGTACCTATATGCAAGATTATGTCTAAATAACTTAATCATATTTAATACATTTATTAAGCTACCCATGGTTGACTTGACTCGTTATTTATTATCACCCCTGTGTGCAAAATTCAGCTCAAATGTACAGGGATGTGTCAGTTTCAAATGGAGGTCGACTAAACCATCATATAGTTCGGACAACAAAATCTTGTGCAAAATAGAGACAGAATGCACCACACATAATCAATCCTGTACGCTAAGACCTTTGCTATGCCCTTTAGGGTGTCTCTTGGTGCTACTTTTTTTTAGTCTACAGTGTGATTCATTGCACACAGACAATATATACCAGTGTTTCCCCCAGAAAATGTCTTAGTCAAGGTGGTGCGTCGAAAATTTTAGGGGTATTTTGCTCAAAGATGCCAATGCGCCGTAAAAAAATAAACAACTGTTTATTTGAATACAAAAATAAAACAGACACTGACCTTACAGTTGGCAATTTTGTTTGCTATGTGCAGGTACAAATTATGTGTAAACGTACAGACAGTACAAAGCACAATTAAAGAAAACTTCTACTGTTTTGGTGCAATACTATACAGACACACTAAATATAAATAATGGACCATACATTCCATGGGGTCTTCACAAAGACCCCATGGAAGATCAAGCAAGAGGAAGTGTGACCCTGCCCGGAGGAAGCCCGGGGCCCCCGTCTGGAGCCAGGCCCAGAAAGGGGGCCCGCCTGCGAGCGTCTGGTGGCCGGGTCTGCCACGGGGCCCGGCCGGGCACAGCCCGAAGAAGCTACGTGGCACAAACTCCCTCTACAACTGATGGGCCCACCACTCGTCAGAGGAACCGCTGGGGTCGGGTGCGCTGCCTTATGGGTGGCAGTGAAGGGCGGGGACCACGACGGACCAGACCCGGGCGGCAGAGGCTGGCTTTGGGGACGTGGAACGTCACCTCGCTGTGGGGGAAGGAGCTGGAACTGGTGCGGGAGGTGGAGCGCTACCAATTAGATCTGGTGGGGCTGACCTCCACGCACAGTCTTGGTTCTGGAACCGTACTTCTGGACAGGGGTTGGACTCTATTTTTCTCTGGAGTTGCCCAAGGTGTGAGGCGCCGGGCCGGTGTGGGGATACTCACGAGCCCCCGGCTGGGCGCTACTACGTTGGAGTTTACCCCGGTGGACGAGAGGGTCGCCTCCCTACGCCTCCGGGTTGTGGGGGGGAAGACTCTGACTGTTGTCTGTGCGTATGCACCGAACAGCAGTTCGGAGTATCCGGCCTTCTTGGAGACCCTGAACGGAGTCCTGCATGGGGCTCCGGTAGGGGACTCCATAGTTCTGCTGGGAGACTTTAACGCGCACGTGGGTAATGATGGAGACACCTGGAGAGGCGTGATTGGGAGGAACGGCCTCCCCGATCTGAACCCGAGCGGTCGTTTGTTGTTAGACTTCTGTGCTGGTCATGGTTTGTCTATAACGAACACCATGTTCGAACATAAGGATGCTCATAAGTGTACATGGTACCAGAGCACCCTAGGCCGAAGGTCGATGATCGATTTCGTGATCGTATCATCTGATCTGAGGCCGCATGTTTTGGACACTCGGGTGAAGAGAGGGGCAGAGCTGTCAACTGATCACCATCTGGTTGTGAGTTGGGTCAAAGGGTGGGGGAAGACTCTGGACAGACCTGGTAAGCCCAAACGGGTAGTGCGGGTGAACTGGGAACGTCTGGCGGAGGCCCCTGTTCAAGAGATCTTTAATTCGCACCTCCAGCAGAGCTTTTCTAGCATCCCTGTGGAGGTTGGGGGCATTGAACCCGAGTGGTCGATGTTCAAAACTTCCATTGCTGAAGCCGCGGCAGGCAGCGGTGGTCTCAAGGTCTTAGGTGCCTCAAGGGGCGGTAACCCTCGAACGCCGTGGTGGACCTCGGTGGTCAGGGAAGCCGTCCGACTGAAGAAGGAGTGCTTCCGGGATATGTTATCACGGGGGACTCCTGAGGCAGTTGCAAGGTACCGACAGGCCCGAAGGGCTGCAGCCTCTGCCGTGACAGAGGCAAAGCAGCGGGTGTGGGAGAAGTTCGGAGAAACCATGGAGAAGGACTTTCGGTCGGCACCAAAGTGTTTCTGGAAGACCGTCCGGCACCTCAGGAGGGGGAAGCGGGGAACCATCCAAGCTGTGTACAGTAAGGATGGGACGCTGTTGACCTCAACTGAGGAGGTGGTCGGTCGGTGGAAGGAGCACTTTGAGGAACTCCTGAATCCGATTAACCCGCCCTCTATGTTGGAGGCAGAGCTGGAGGCTGATGGGGGATCATCGTCAATTTCCCTGGTGGAAGTCACTGAGGTAGTCAAACAACTCCACAGTGGCAAAGCCCCGGGGGTTGATGAGATCCGTCCAGAAATGCTGAAAGCAATGGGTGTGGAGGGGCTGTCTTGGATGACACGCCTCTTCAACATTGCGTGGAAGTCGGGTACAGTGCCGAAGGAGTGGCAGACCGGGGTGGTGGTTCCTATTTTCAAAAAGGGGGACCAGAGAGTGTGTGCCAATTACCGAGGTATCACACTTCTCAGCCTCCCCGGCAAAGTCTACTCCAAGGTGCTGGAAAGGAGGGTTCGGCCGATAGTCGAACCTCAGATTGAAGAGGAACAATGCGGATTCCGTCCTGGCCGTGGAACAACGGACCAGCTCTTCACTCTCGCAAGGATCCTAGAGGGAGCTTGGGAGTTTGCTCATCCAGTCTACATGTGTTTTGTAGATCTGGAGAAGGCTTATGACCGGGTTCCCCGGGAGATACTGTGGGGGGTGCTGCGGGAGTATGGGGTGAGGGTGTCTCTTCTCAGGGCCATCCAATCTCTGTACGCTCAAAGCGAGAGCTGTGTACGGGTTCTCGGTAGTACGTCGGACTCGTTTCCGGTGGGGGTTGGCCTCCGCCAGGGCTGCGCTTTATCACCAATCCTGTTTGTGATATTTATGGACAGGATATCAAGGCGTAGTCGTGGTGGGGAGGGGTTGCAGTTTGGTGGTCTGAAGATCTCATCTCTGCTGTTTGCGGATGATGTGGTTCTGATGGCATCATCGGCCTGTGACCTTCAGCTCTCATTGGATCGGTTTGCAGCCGAGTGTGAAGCGGTTGGGATGAGGATCAGCACCTCTAAATCTGAGGCCATGGTGCTCAGCAGGAAACCGATGGATTGTCTGCTACAGGTAGGGAATGAGTCCTTACCCCAAGTGAAGGAGTTCAAGTACCTCGGGGTCTTGTTTTCGAGTGAGGGAACAATGGAACGTGAGATTGGCCGGAGAATCGGAGCAGCAGGGGCGGTTTTGCATACGCTTTACCGCACTGTTGTGACGAAAAGAGAGCTGAGTCGTAAGGCAAAGCTTTCGATCTACCGGTCGATCTTTGTTCCTACCCTCACCTATGGTCATGAAGGCTGGGTAATGACCGAAAGAACGAGATCGCGGGTACAAGCGGCCGAAATGGGTTTTCTCAGGAGAGTGGCTGGCGTCTCCCTTAGAGATAGGGTGAGAAGCTCAGTCATTCGTGAGGAACTCGGGGCAGAGCCGCTACTCCTTTGCGTTGAAAGGAGCCAGTTGAGGTGGTTCGGGCATCTGGTAAGGATGCCCCCAGGGCGCCTCCCTAGGGAGGTGTTCCAGGAGCGTCCAGCTGGAAGGAGGCCTCGGGGAAGACCCAGGACTAGGTGGAGAGATTATATCTCCACACTGGCCTGGGAACGCCTCGGGATCCCCCAGTCAGAGCTGGTTGATGTGGCCCGGGAAAGAGAAGTTTGGGGTTCCCTGCTCAAGCTGCTGCCCCCGCGACCCGATTTCGGATAAGCGGTTGAAGATGTATGTATGTATGTATATATGTACATTTAACATGTGTATGCACATCAAAGTGCAAATACAACTTTTTAAAGTTCCTTTTTGGATGGGGGGCTGTTGTGCGATTAATGGTTATTTTAAGCCTACTTGCTTGATTTATTTTTAAATACAGAGGTCGTTTTGGAACATGTATTTCCCAATTTAAAACATAAAAATAAAGCAGCATTGAAAATTCAGAAAATAAATCTTCTTGGCTTACACTAGCATGCTGTTTTAAAAATAACTTTAAATAATAAATACAATGTGTTTTCCCCTTAAAATGACTTAATGCATTTCAAAGACAGTAGGCCTAGTTTGGCACTTCTGTAAACACTTACTGAAACTTGCCTGGGCCATCACTCTCATGCCTTCTTCAAACTTTTCTCTGCGCTGATAGGTTGTGTTGCCACAGTGATGTGGAGTCTTAAACTATTCTATCTTTGCAGAGCACTTCTTTCTGTTCAGCTAAATATCCCCATAGAACTGCACTGCGTTTATTATCGCCACCAGTTAAATCTCGGTTTGCTTCTGCTCGTTTAACTCTCCCGCGTGCATGCCGTGGTCGCGCGCGGTGCGGTACGGTCGCGCGCGCAAAGCCGCAGACACAGAGCAGCTGATAGAGAAACGCTTGGAGACACATGCTTTTTACCGCAAATCGCGGCCTTTCGCGCAGTTATGACCATGCACAACACACACATCGCGCTTGCTAGTACATTGATTGTGCAGCACAAAAAAAAAAAAAAAAAAAAAAAAATTAAATTATTTTTTATTTTTTTTTGGGGTCGGTTGGTAGTCAAGGCGGGAGGCTGGCGTTGCTAAGGCGGCCGCCTTAGCTATAAAGCGCTGGGGGAAACACTGTATACAGTGAAATGGTCAACTGTAAAATCACTTGGGGGAAACAAATTCAAATAGCTTTATATTGCTACAGTATAACATGCAGTATCCAACATGAGTAAACACATACTTTGTACAAATTCACACATTTGGTTTTGGTAGTGCGTTTCAAACCAATGGCCCCCCCACCAGTGTAAATACATAGCGCACACAATCCCTCCTCAGCGGTTCCACCCTGTAATAAGTGGAGATCCCAAGCCGGCACTTTAATAAATGTGTTAATTCAGAGCTCAGGCAGGCAGCAACAATGCCAGCATGGGAGATAAATTCCCCCGCGTTCATTTCCTCTGTCTGTCTCATGGGCTGATGCCGAGCTGGAGATGGCCCATGGGGGGGAAATGAAGATCATACATCACACCGAGGCATCCCCGCGACTCTAACATGTCTTTTCACTGTGTCTCTATGTGGAAATGCTGTGCGGTAATAATACCAAATGGCCATTCATAGCATATTTGATGCATTGCAGTTACTTGCCAAAGAAATTATGTTGATAAAATAAGGACAATATTTAAGGACATTTTATGTGTAGATGTGATAAGTCTTTGCAGCTGAGGTTGTCAAAGCCCAAGATTTTGTTTTCTGACAGGCTATGCCATGTTCTGTGTGTGTGTGTGTGTGTGTGTGTGTGTGTGTGTGTGTGTGTGTGTGTGTGTGTGTGTGTGTGTGTGTGTGTGTGTGTGTGTGTGTGTGTGTGTGTGCGAGTGTCCACAACACACTGATGGGGCGGGGGGCTTTTTTTATTACTAAATGAAGCCCTGTGGAAACGCTGCCTCTACCCAACCTGAACGTTTCTATTATTAACTCTCAGCACCGCAAAATCCTCAAGGCGAATGTTCTGCTGGTCTGTGAGGGAAAAACATCTTTCCTGGATAATAGCCCTTCGTCTAATTAAAATGCCAGCAATCCAAAAAACACACACACGCATCCACGGAGAAGAAAAGGGAAGGGAAAAGGTGCCACGCATTATACACACAACTCGAATGAAGAGTTGTGTGTAGAGGTGATTTTGTTGCAGTTGTGGTAGCTCATTAGTGCAGGCTCTGACAATGATGTCACGTTATAAAGATGCATCTCAATCAGATGCGACAGGGCTAATCCTTGTTGCAAACCCCGGTGACTGCATTAGAAATGAATTTGGTATGTGATGATCCTGTTATATCACTGTGTGCACAGCGTCAAATAGTAAACATTTAGTTGTCTGGGAGCAGCAGACACATTCATAGTCACCAGGCGTAATGGAGTCAACAAGGAATCCATGGTGCAGGACTTTCTCCTTCGGTATATATACGCTTAGTTTCTTTTTTTCTCCTTTAATCCTGCCAGAATTCCCTGTATTGTTACTTTTCTAGAATCTGTGTTTGCCATCTCTGATTGAGCTCAGGACACAGAGGTCAAAGGTTAAGTTGCTCACATCTGGGATTCTTCAAGAAAAAGGCCCTTTATTCCTGACCGACCTGCAACCGTAAACACATAGCATATATACCATAATCTTCTCTCTCACCGCCATATAAACACCCACACACAAACACACACACACACACAAACTCACAAAACGACTCAGGTTCCAAGCCATCGATAAAACGGCACACCGCCCCTCTTTTGTCACATAGTTCCCCTCCCCTGTTTTCCTTTTTTAATGGCTTTTTTTGAAGGGGACTGAAAGCTTTTTCTCCAGTTTGTTTAAACAAGTTAATTAGTGTGGTTGATCTGACGGTTCTCTGGTGCCTCTCAGGCCTGTCACAGACTCTGTTGCTGCCAGTATAAGGCGGGGGGACAAAGAGATGCTAATCCCAGTTTAACAGACTGGCTGGAAGTAGTGGAGACAGAAGTCAACTCCACTAAACATACTGTTGAATGACAAAGAGGATCTAGAGGACTGAAAGAAGACACATAAAAGTCAAAATGTTTGTGTTAACCAATATCAGTCCAATAACACTTTAAGGCTACAATAAGCAAAGAGTAATGATATAAGTCAAGATAGTTACTTCCAGAAAACACAGAAAAGTAACCTTAAAACCATCCATCCATTTGAGCCCTCTCCTCAAGCTGCCCAGATACAGAAATCATCATAGAAAAATTTTAAAACCTTTTCAAAGCACCTCTTTTATGGATCAGCGGCCTCATTGTCATTCATGAACTATTACTTTCAATCAATACATCACCAATGGCAACTCTGCTCGGTGAGAGCACCAATTATCAGTCATTTTTCTGAAAAATCTCAGACGACTGCGGTTGTTAAGTTGTTGCTTCTTCTACACAAGGGTGACCTGGATCGTTCAATAATAATGAATAATTACATAGCAATCTCTAATTGTCCTTTTATTGTTCAAAATTTAACTCAAAAACTTTTGAAATGTCAATTGCCTTTTGGAAAGATTGAAAAGAAACCTCCCAAGACTCTTACTGATAAAATGGGTTAACAACATTTGACTGAATAAGGCAAAACATCAGTTTCGGTGCTTTGTTGTTTACTCCTTAGTGTGGTTGAATGCCATTCTAAAGCTTTCCCCTCCTTATGTAACGCCCTTTGAATTTAATCTGTTTGAAATGTGCGATATAAATAAAGCTGCCTTTGCCTAATTATTGATCACAGCAAAAATGTAAATGGATTTCTTGGTCCAAAACCTCAGTTGAAGCGCCCTGTTAATCAAAAGTGTGCTTCTTTTAAACTAAGAGAACTGCATGGAATAAATCATGAAGACAACATGTTCCTCCGGCAGAGAGTAACATTTATTTATTCTTTAAGGAAGCCTTAAAGGCCTACTTCACCGGTTTGAATATGAAGGTGTATTGAATTCTGAGATCCTATGTAGTATAAATGTGCGGAAAAAATTTAAATCGGTTCATCCTAGCCTGAGAAAAGGCAGAAAGAGTGTTTTTTTTAACCCTATATTTCTCTTTCTCGTGACATCACAGAAAGAGAAATATAGGGTTAAAAAAAAAACTTACTTTGTAAATATTACTGTGATGTCTTTTACTGTGACATCACAGTAATATTTACAAAGTACGTTTTTTTAACCCTATATTTCTCTTTCTGTGATGTCACGAGAAAGAGAAATATAGGGTTAAAAAAAACACTCTTTCTGCCTTTTCTCAGGCTAGGATGAACCGATTTTAATTTTTTTTGCACATTTATACTACATAGGATCTCAGAATTCAATACACCTTTATATTCAAACCGGTGAAGTAGGCCTTTAATACATACAGTACTATATAAGGTGCTCAACCAAAATGCAAAATTCATAACCGTTCTACTTAAAGATGTCACTGCAATCAAAGTCCTCAAACAACGGTTTGTTTACTGATCCCTCACTGAGGCAAGAAGAGAAATCGGGATGGCCGCACACTTTCTTTGTGATTAAGCTCCGAAGAGGCTATTCGAGAATCGGGAGGAGGAACAAGGGCGATGAAGAGATTCCGTGGGTGGAGAGAGAGAGAGAGAAAAAAAAGAGGTACGTGGAGAGGTCACGTCCCTAGAGTGAGTGAAGGAGCCGAATGAAAAGTGGCTCTGTATGAGGAAACGCTGTCTGACATCCTCTTCAAAGGAGAATCCAGACAGAGAGAGAGAGAGAGAGAGAGAGAGAGACAGAGAGAGAGAGAGAGAGAGAGAGAGCGGGAGGAAATGCATAATGCTGAGAATAGGGGTGGGGAGGCTATTGATTATGAGAGCAAAAAAATGTGTGAGAGGACACAGGGAGAAAAAAGGTAGAAAGGTAAGATGGTGGGATGAAAAAAAGAATGACTAAAAAACGGCAAGAGGGAAGCGCAACAGGGGGAGTTGAAAGCGGGTTCAGCCCTCGATCAAGCAAGGTGAAGCAGAGAGAGACAAAGAATGAGTAGGGTATTTCTGAGTAAGACACAATTATACCCCTCAGGTTCTACGCAAAGTAAGCCTCCAGTGGCTGATGAGCGGATGAAAGACGAGTGGAGTGGAGGAGCAAGCAACGCAAGAAGAGAGAAATAGTGATGGTTAGATAGCTAACACGTTCCCAGATATCCTTCAGCACCCCTGCTGTCCCTGCCAGTCAGCAGGCATCCCCATCTCTGCCTAATGAGTTGTTTACAATCCACAGCAGTAGATCAAAACCTCACCTCTCCCAGTCACGGTTGGCAGCATCAATACTTCCAGATACATTAAGAATCTTTTGGATTTTTTTTTTTCTGTGCAGTGAGACCCCGATTTGACAAAAACAGGGGCAGACATATTATCAAAGTTCTAAAACGCGTCTCTTCCCCTCAGTTCATTCCCAATTCCTCTGAATGGAAATGCCTGGGGATTGTGTCAGTATTGCTTTAATGACCAAGATTAATGTTAAGTAGCATTATGGTAATGGAGGCGCCAGGCTTATTCCACTTTTTTTTTTAAATAAAGCTGTTTGAAAATGAATACTATAATGGATACTGCTCTTTGTTAATGGAGCGTTGCCGGGAACAATGTTGACTTTTCCTCTCATTATTGTTTTGATATGATGATCGGGGTCTGTTCTGTTGTATTATGCACACACACACACACACACACACACACACACACACACACACACACACACACACACACACACACTCACATACACACACGAGGAGACACAGACATAGGCTTCAATCCACATCCGGTATATTATTAATTTTTGCTACGTCTTGCGTGCGTCTTTTTGTGCCCGCGCACAGGGGCAGATAGTAAGACAAAGACATAGGCAGGGAGAATTACAGTGAGCTCCACTGCATCCCAGGCCCTCCCTTCACATTTCTGCCAAAGATGGAACCATACGGAGGTTTGAAAAAGCTGCTGCAGCGTGGTAGAAGCACCCCCGTGAAGATCCGCAGTAGCCTAGAAAAAATCTAAATCTCTGCAGTGAGAGTTTGAAAACTTTTTTCTCTTGAATTGCAATGGCCGGAATATTATTCCTGTGTTCCCTCTATCCGAAGAGGAGCCCGGGGATCTTTAACAACAGAGGATGCAGCCAGGGCCGACGGACTGGGTAGAAAAGTGATACAGTCGTGGGGGGGGGGGGGGGGGGGCCAAGGCAGAGGGGGGCCCATACATTTTTTTTTTTTTTTTTTTTTTTTTTTAACAAGCTAAATGTGTGGCCCCGATCTTTGAAGGCCCTTAACAATGCCATTCCAAAAAAAGAAATAATTGACTGGCTCGTGATAGGCCCCTGACCCTTGCAAGGAGATCAGGGGCCTGCGCATGACTAAGCCATGTATGCGGGAGAGTAAGCAGGAGCAAGCCAACATTGAATTGAACTGGTGGCGAAAATAAACGCAGCGATGTTTCTATGGGGATATTTAGCTGTACAGAAATAAGTGCTGGCAAAGCTAGGACAGTTTAAGACTCCACATCACTGTGGCAACACAACCTATCTATCAGCTCAGACAGCGCAAAGAAAAGTCTGATGAATACATGAGAGTGATGGCCCCTGCAAGTTTCAGTAAGTTTAAAGAAGTGCCACACTGTTACTGCCTTTGAAATGCATTTTGACATTTTAAGGGGAAAACACATTGTATTTATTATTTCAACTATTGAGTTATTTGTAGAACAGCATGCTAGTGTAGGCCAACAAGATTTATTTTCTGAATTTTCAATGCTGCTTTATTTTTATGTTTTAAATTGGGAAAGACATGTTCCAAAACAACCTGTATTTAAAAAGAAATCAAGCAAGTAGGCTAATAATAACCATTAATTAATTATAGGCTATCGCATCACAGTAGGCCTATTGTCCACAATAATCACAGCCCCCCATCCATAAAGGAACTTTAAAAAGTTTAATTTGCACTTGATGTGCCTACACAAGTGTATGGTCTATTATTTGTATTTAGTGTGTCTACATAGTATTGCACAAAAACAGTAGAAGTTTTCTTTAATTGTGTTTTGTACTGTCTGTAAAATTATACTTGCACATAGCAAACAAAATTGCACATCTGTATTCAAATAAACAGTTGTTTATTTCTATAGTGCGCATTGGCATCTTTGAGCAAAATACCCCCAAAATTTTCGCCTCCTGTGACCCTGCCCAGTGACCACCTTGACTAAGATATATTATGGGGGAAACACCGGTAAAAGTAATGGTTTGGTCATTCATCAGATGAAATATTGTGGAGTTGTCTGGCTCAGAGAGACATGTGTATTGTAAGACCGCTTTTCAGGGGGCCCATCAGGACTTTTTGTATAGGGGCCCAGAATTTGGTGCTACGCCCCTGGATGCAGCTATTGGGATATGGCAAGCCTTTGTTTGAGGGGCTCAACACCTACTGTATGTGTGGGCCTGTATGAGTGTATGAGTGTGAGCATACACACGTGTGGCACAGAGGCCAAACTCATAAAAACCTCAGCCCAGCTCTAAGGTCTCCCCTCATGGGATGATCTTTCAGTTGTCCTCCATCTCCTCTTCTCACACCCTCAATTATCCCCCTCAGAACACACACACACACACACACACACACACCCTTATCTCTCCTCCCCACATCCCTTGAGTCGCAGACACCAGAGCACTTAACCTCAACAGGCCTTCCCCCCTACTCAAGTCTGCCCCCGACACAGACGCAGCGTCACGTCAACTCGGCTCATATTTAGCCCTGGATATAAAAGATTAACGTGAAGAGGGGTGGGGGCGGATCAGCGTTTGGGTTCTGCCAAGGGGCTGTGTGCTCCTCCAGTCAGGGAGCTCTCTCTCTCTCTCTCCATATCTCTCTCTCTCTCTCTCTCTCTCTTTCTCATGCGCTCCTGTGCAACCGTAGAGGGGTCTGCGGTTTGAGCTGGAGTGCAGAAGGAAAGCAGGCATCATGCCGAGCTTTCCACCCCGGTGTCACTTTCAGTTTACCTTCCCCTGCTGAGAATCCTCCGCCAATTATTTGGGCTAGAGCACACACTGCGTTCCCCTTCCCTACAACAAACAATGACATCAAATGCTGTGTCTTCTGGGATCTTTTTGAAATAATGAAATAATCCTTGAGATTTTTGACAACTTTTCTATGCACAAAAGCCGGGGTAAATGGAGTGAGAGCCTTAGCTGCAAATTCAAACATAGCAAGCCGTAATAAAAAATCACGTGATACCTGTCCTAAAAATACCAACTGACTCAAATGAAAATGTATAGACTTTGTCGATAAACATTTCACAGGCTGCTTCCTCCTTTCCTTGAAGAGATATAGCCCGGGGTAAGGTTACAAAAGACACAATTGGATAAAAAGATAAATCAATGGTATAAGTAGATTACACGGCAGCGTCTATTTCTTTAAGCAATCTAAAGTCTCTTAACAATCTCTGCCCTGAGACACGGGGGAAAAAAAGAGAGACGGAGAAAAGAGGGAGACAGTGAGGAACATCCTGATGAAAAACACACACTAAGCTCCTCTCAGCACATCAAATATTAAGAGCCAATATTAGCCCTTTTCTTTGTCACCCCATCCCCATTGCTGGGCGCAGGAGCCAACCTCAGGACTGGAGAGCGCATGCGTGTATGGTGCATGCATGAACGGTGTTTTTGTGTGTGTTCTGATGTGAAAGTAATTGTGACCGGGGCATGTGTGGTTTACAGTAAAGCTGTGAAAAGGGGTGAGGTCATTCACAGGGCAATGTGCTGAAAAAAGGGCCCTCACTTGTTGTTTTGTTAAGTTTTCTTGGGAATTGAGGTTGAAAAAAGGTTTAGAAAGTAAATGTTTGTACTGCATGGTTTCAGCTCTCTAAGTGTGGGGAGAGGAGGACGTTATGGGAAGCCTATAAAAGGGGCTGACCTCATCCAGTACCGTGGAATGACCAAAAAAAAACTGGCGACTCCACTGACTCCACCCACTCTGCCCTCGAACTCCAGACGTGTGAAAAGTTCAAGTCTGTTACATTTCACTCGCCCGATTGAATGTGTTACTTTTTTTATTTATTTTTTTTCTTACCCACATGTCAATAAAACATCTAAGCAAAACAAGCCCCCTAAAAGCCGGGTCTGAAGCGGGCGGTGACAGCAGAGTGCTCCCATAGGTTTCAGAGGGGGCTCAATTTTAAGAATGTGGGCTATACAGAATAACTTCTCGCTCTTTCTGCCATGACTGTTAAGGGTTGCAGAGTGTTGCAGAGAGTTGTCTTGAGCTTGCTCTCTCTCCCCAAAGCCCTCCTCTCGTTGTTTTGCATGTCCCCTCTCTCTCCCTCTCTCCACTCACCACCTCATACTACTTCCATCATTCCCACAGCCTCAAACACGTTTTTTCTTCTCTTTTTTTTTGCAAAATGAAACAGAATATTAAATGGTTGCGAGCACTCGCTGGGACTGGGAGCCGCCGAATTGAGGTTGGGAGAACACAGAAAGCTCATCCGACAAGACTGTGGCCACTTTGTCCATGCTTCAGAAACAATGTGGCACTCTGTCTGATAGTCTGCTATGGGTGGAACGAGGTAACGGTTGAGGGTTGGCACGTGGCTAAAGGGTGTGGCCCCAATTACACATAGCCACTGTGTTATGCCACTCCCTGAAGCACTAGAGTGTGTGTGTGTGTGTGTGTGTGTGTGTGTGTGTGTGTGTGTGTGTGTGTGTGTGTGTGTAGAGTGCCGAAGAAACCATGATTATACAGTAGTAACGCTTCTACTAAAATATCACAAAACAATTAAGAAAATATCTGACATTTCAGCTGAAAGAAACATTTTAAATTGTTTTTTTTTACATAAAGTGCCTTAAAGAAACTGCACACAGAAGACAAAAGCATGCTCAGTTTAAAGCGACACACATTTCTACCACTCTCTCTCTCTTTCTACACTGTCCAGATTTAGCCCTCCAATCTCTGGACACACGGCCCCTTATTCATTATTCAGGTAACATGGGACTAAATCAATTTCCTGCCCCCATCCGCGCTGCACCTCTCACCTGCCTCCTCTTACTCTCAGATCAACATTCCCCACAGAGTGCAAAGGGTCTGGCCACACGAGCAAACCATTCAGGGGGATTTGACTGCGAGAGCCCACATTTGAGCAGGTTTAGGATTTCACATAAACACACCTTGATCCCTAAATCCCAGTTAAAGCCTGTTTCGGTTTCAAACAGCAGGAAAACAGCCTGCTCGAACGCTTAAGCAGACAGGCAGGCAGGCTGCTGGATAGATCAGGTATAGTAGTGAGACTGGACACATCCATACATCTGGCTGAAAGATCAACCTAATAAATAACTGTTTCTAAAATGTACTATGAACTATGTGGACGGTGTGTTTGAATGGCCAGGGTGCCACACGTGCAGTACCTCTCCTTGTGTGTGTGTGTGTGTGTGTGTGTGTGTGTGTGTGTGTGTGTGTGTGTGCGCGTCTGTGTATGTGTGTGTTCATAACCCCGTGCATGTATGCAGCTGCCCTCCCTGCAGGGATCTGCTCCTTCAGACACATTTTCACCTCATCTGCGTTTAAGGGCATTAATATTGCACCAGCCGCGGTGGCAGGGTTAAATGGATGACTGGGGGGAGAGGAAGAGGGGGGGCTGAATGTCAAATGCAATCCCTCCACTCCCTTTTCCTTCCCTCTCCCCTTTGCCTTAATCGGTTACGACATGAGGAGTACAGGGGGAACCAGAATCCACAGCAGTCAGTGTAGCGTGTGTGTTCTCTGTTTACAGAATATATGATTATTTTCATCTTGCAGTTGCATTAGCTACTCCCGCTGATCTTGGTCTCTTGCCTCTTACGTGTCGCTCTCTCTATCCGTCTATTTGCAGTATCAAACCATAGGGGCCGGAAAGAACAAAAAGGATGATAGTGATTGAATATTACCATTAACTTCAACAAGCCTAAGCCTTATAATCACTGTTCATTCTTGAGGGAATATTGTCAAAAAATTGAAAAACATTACAAGCTTGTTAACATGTTAAAAAGGTGTCCCCCGATGCCAGGATAGCGTGGCGCACACACACACGTCACACACACACACACACACACACACACACACACACACACACAGCACAATGCATTATCCAAACCATCCCCATCCCACATCCCATTAAATCTGCTCAGCTGGGACTATCGTGCTATGCAAAGACTGAGGCCTTTCATGCTGCTTCTGTAATTAAGTCCCCCATTCCCTATCATCGAAATTCATCGCTGAGACATATTGTGGGCCGGTTGAGAAGTGAAGAAGAAGAAGAAGAAGAAGAAGAAGAGGAGGCAAATTGGGGGTAGGGCTCAGCAGCTCCAGACTGACATCAGCGAGATCATTCTGAGGTTAAGTTAACATGCATACAAGCTTCTGAAAAATTCAAAGCTTGTGCTCACGGAAGCTTCACTCTCTGAGCACATGTGGCATGAGGCATGACCTGGAGGATTGGTGAGAGAGAGTGCAGTGTAAATGGGCATGCAGGAGGAATACTGGAGCTTGTGTGTTAATGCGCTAGGTGTGCTGGTTCAGGCTTCCACATGGGTGACCCTGCAACACACCTATTGACACACGCTCTCATTTCTTCTTGCTCAAAGTCGGACACAAAAATTCACACAACAAACCATACCCAGTGTTTGAGCGCTGAATGGAGTGATACACCCCAACAAGACAGACACACTCACATGGGTGTTGCTGATGGACAGATCCTCTCACCTTTTCTCTGTGTTTTTTTCTGTCATTGTCGATACACACGCACACACTATCAGCAGTGGTTGTGCTCAGTGAAGTGTGAGGTAGGCTACACTGTAAGCATTGTTGCGGAGGGTCAAGCGGGGCAAGGTGCTGCCGCTTCATCTCTGGAATGCGAGAAGACCAATTAAGAACAGTCTCTTAGTTTGAGTCACTGACAGAGCCGTGGCTGTATGATCGATTCAGAAGGAGGGTGGTCTCATCTTATATAAAGAAAACAAAATGTGAACGCTCCCTCTGCCCCTGCATTATGTACATTTATAAAAATCACACAATGATGAAATTGGCTATTGTGCCATAGTTAAAAAAAAGTTTGGGTACATGTCCTCTCTGATGATCAGCTTTGGCTTTTAATGGCCAAGTATTTATTTTCCACAAACATGACATTTAATTTATGTGTGTGCACATACAATTAGGTTAAAAAAAATGATGCACACATTAATATGCATCTTTTTTTATTTACTCAACTTTTTATTTTTAAATCTCTCTCATCTCCAAGTGGAAATCATGGCCCTGGGCAGAGCTTAATCAACTTGGTCTCCTTACAAGCCAAGCTATATTTACTCCCAAAACACTGTTCTTAGTTCACATATCCAACAGCATACACTACAGGTCATTTTAAATCTGTACGTCGTAGATGTTAAGGTAAATATTTGATGGAATACCTTTTGACTACTAGATTGCTAATTAAATGTCTCACACATCTGTCAGCAGTGGCTTGTCTATAAACAAACACGTTTTGACAGCAGAGATCCACTGAGTTGATACAGAATAATGAGTCAGTTAGCAGGGGGAAAAAGCAAGCTGCCAAGCCCATCTTCAGTTATTGACTATCTGCCTCCACTGACCGTACAAGCACTTTTGTCCGTCTCTATTCAAAAGGCTACTCATAGAAAAAGTAAGGAAAAACACAAGAATAGCACTGCAGAATATCTCAAATAATCAGTTTGTGAGCACTGAAGTATAAATGTTCAATTTCAAGTTTTAGCATTGGTGTATTTTGGATGTCCTTGGGGCACCTTTGGAAATTTTTCAAATTTCAGATTTCTTTTGACCTGATGGACACATGCGAATAAAATGTGGCATTCATCACTCAAAACTTCATCCGAGCTTCTTTATTTCCAATTCCCCAAATCATATGCCATTTCATTTCACATGGGTTGTTAAAAAAAAGAATAACGCTCTTTGGATATTCATCTGTTGTCAGAAAGTTTTATAAGTTTTCAACAAGAAGGTTGTCATTGCTGTGAAGTTAGGAATTCTGCACAGTAAAACTTGAATGACAGTTGAATCCTACATGGGTCTAGCAATCACTTCTGGTTTGATTGCTCAGATGTGACTGCGTGTATACTGTCCCTCTCCCCCCGAATACAATGAAGCACAGACGGGACTCATTTACTCACAGGTGTAAATCCAGAACAAAGCATAGGCCTACATCACATTCAGGAAATTAGGGGCAAAAGTCTGTATTCGTTTTGATGATTCACTAAAGTGGATGTGAAAATACTAATGTGAGAAAAATATTTTTTCAAACTAACACGTTTTACGTGCTGTGCTGTGCCGGGCTGTGCCCGGCCGGGCCCCGTGGCAGACCCGGCCACCAGACGCTCGCAGGCGGGCCCCCTTTCTGGGCCTGGCTCCAGACGGGGGCCCCGGGCTTCCTCCGGGCAGGGTCACACTTCCTCTTGCTTGATCTTCCATGGGGTCTTTGTGAACCATTCTTAGTCGGGCCCCTCACTTGAGACCACTTTGCCATGGGAGACCCTACCAGGAGCACTAGGCTCCGGACAACACAGCTCTCAGGTTCACAGGGGCACACAAACCTCTCCACCACGGTAAGGTGATGGTTCCCGGAGAGGAACAGCCCGAAGAAGCTACGTGGCACAAACTCCCT
>OX442365.1:16645799-16754281 GCA_949357725.1 Hyperoplus immaculatus
AGAGCACGTCCGGATGACGAGACCAGAAACAAATGTCATACATGTCCATGCCATTATTGGCAATGCCATATAAAAGAGGCCTACATCATGCATATAGCATGAAATAAATGAAATAATAAAATATAATAGCTGATTTATATAGATACATCTACTGTAATTTACTTAAAATGGAAACAAGGTTCTTCCACCATTGTCATGTCTAGTGTCGTTTGTGATGAAACATTTCACTGGACAAAGCCAGCTTAATCAGTACTACTGTATGCCGGAGAAGGCTTACCATCATTTAAGATTTGTTATACTATTGGTGAAGGGCTTTGTTCAGAGCCTTTTACAGGTCCCTAAGGGAAGTTGCATGGAATAGCAGCACAGCTACCAAACTCTACTTGTAAAAATAAGAAAAATGTCTGAGATTAATATAAACTTTCACATGCTTTGCGTTTGTCTTTAGCACTGCACCACAGAACAGTCTGTAATAAGTGTTTGCGCATCTTTCTTTTCTTTGATTTCTCTAGATTTATGGCACATTTCTACACAACGCGGTTTAATTGCTGTGAATTACCTCACGATGATTGACAGTCATGCGCTCTGTGATTGCATGACAAGTCCTCCACGAAGACAAGTTAACAATAAGGATCATGATGGAAGTTTGAGCATCAATGAATATTTATTTCATGTAAACACCTCTTTTTTTTCAGTCTATGGGCAACAGTTGAGATCCTCCTTTTTCAAGCTTATTTCACACACATTTTTACATGGTTTTTACAGTTAGCGCAGTCTTTAAAATAAGTCTGTAGCACTGTTGTGCATTCTAAAGATAAGTAGCGTTCATCTTATGTAAAACATGCTGTTAATGATCCTTAAAAATACCCTGAGATAGGAAAGCTCAGGTAGCCTACTGTTGTACAGAAGAAGGTCCTCAGAGCATTAGCATAAAAGTCCGGTACAAAGAACTGAATGATAAATGTGGCAATAAATGTAAGGGAATGAAACTTTTTCCAAACATCGTTCAGAACACCCAGACTTCTGAGTCTAGCCAAGAGGATGTCAGCGAGTCGTTCATTTTGCCCCCAGGGACCACATTCAAGCTCTCTCATCTCGGCCGTCTATTCTCTCTGTGTCCCTCTCTTTCTCTCCGGTGCTGCTGCTTTCTTTCTCCCTTGTTTAACAGCTGTGGAGCAAGGTAAGGGTCAAGGGAACCTTGCAAATATACAAACACACACAGGGATGTGCTTCTGCTAGGCTTGAATGCATCTGAGGGTGTGGAGGCACAGGGCTGGATTTTCCCAGGCCAATAGTTAACTGCTGGCTGTATTTGAAACAGTGGGGAGACCTCCACTGCCCTTTGGATCCCCTCCGCTGGCCCTTGGCCCCTGGCCCAGAGGCTGTGTCTTCTCCCCTGATGTGACACTCAATGGACTGTGTGTTTGTGTGTGTGTGTGTGTGTGTGTGTGTGTGTGTGTGTGTGTGTGTGTGTGTGTGTGTGTGTGTGTATGTGTGTGTGTGTGTGTGTGTGTGTTTGTGTGTGTGTGTGTGTGTGTGTGTGTGTGTGTGTGTGTGTGTGTGTGTGTGCATGCGTTAATGGCCACTCTCATGACGGGTTCGGTCTATCATTCAGTCATCAGCCATTCAGCCACTAGCCTCAACATTGGAGGCCGCCGGCCCCTTCGCCCAGGGCAAGTCATCTGTCTTTAAAAGACAAACATGGAACTTAAAATACTCTGCTTATTTCCCTAATGCTCGATTTTTCGCCAAGCCCGACAATTCATATTTCCCACTAAGTCACTGTCATTGTAAAAATATCCTTCTGCCTGTTTTTCTACCCCCTTCTGTGTTTCAGGATCACAAAATGACTGGTTGCCTTGCTGTGTCCCTCCCCTCCTTCCGTCCTTCATGACGACATTCATCCAGTCCCAGGGTTTTCACTGTATAGAACATCTCCTGCAGAGGGAGTTGAAAGCATTCCGCAGCCTTCCCTGTCATCGTGGCTTATTTAATAACTATATCAATAAAGTCAACAACAAGCGGGCCCGCGATGCAACCACCCTGCTTCCCCCCATTCTCCACTTTAGGGGCCCCCAACCCTGGCCCTGGGCTCTGATGAATGGGGCCATCAGGCATGCCAGCTGCCCCGGAGGTGAGCAGGCTGAACCCCGCCGGGCAGCCAGGCCACCGAGCCAGGAGGAGGAAGCTGAGAGAGGGGCAGGGCAATAGGGCCCCGCATGCCAGAACTCACACTAGGCCAAAAGCTTGGACAGAAAAGAGCCGGCGGAAATATGGAGAAAAACGTGGGGAGAGCCGGTGAAAGCAGAGGGATGCAGGATGCACACACTAAACAGGGGGCCGGCCTGAGCTGCCAGCAAGCACAGTGGGCAGTTGGAATACACTCACTAACATGTTTTTTTCCGCTAACTGCTTGCTCATGACTTTCCTCTTCTCTTGACTAACAGTGGGAGCATATTCTACTCTTGTAGTCAATACATCCACTCGGTAACAATTGAAAGCTCAGACAAAGATGTAAGAATACATTTGCATCTGTATGATGTTTTTGCATTAATTAGACAAAATGTAAATCTTGTAAGACTAAATGTACATTTTATAAAAACATCATGTTGGTAACTCAGGAGCACATTAAAACATCAAAAGCTTAAGCCGCTCTTGTATTGTAGATGAATAAATGACATTGTGTACTGTACAGTATATTTTTGAATTTGGTAAAACATGTTTAGGTTTGTGTGTGAGACGGAACCAGAGAAAAGATGATAAGAGTAGAACACCCACACTGGGAAGCCACATTATGAATCCACATTCTGAATCCTTAATTGGACAAACAAACATTGGGAAGGCACGCATATGCATTAATCAGCTAGGCTACGCCCATGAATTCAGAATAGGTTGATAAATAGAGCAGGCTGCGTACATATAATCATACACAACACATATGAGTGACCACATCTCAACAGCTGGCTGTTTAATACCACACCAGAAGTAGTCAGAAAACATGATGAGCATTGACTATTGGCAGGACAAAGCTGTTTCCAATACTAGGCCTTTATAATGCTTGACCCTGCCCAAATTTACAGCATATGTGATCCCCTCCCATGCTCTCCTGCCAAATAGCTAGCCATGCCTTCTATTCATTACACGGCAGTCTTCCTTTGCCACTCATGTAGCTGCTGCCAGCCTTGTTTCTGTTGTGCAGCAACGGAGATGGCAAACTGGTCATAGCAACAAAGCTGGCTGAGAGAAATGTTGACGGAGAGAGGGAGGGAGAGAGAGAAAAATCTCAATGTGAAAGAGGAAGACATCCAGGATGAGGGAATGTTCATTCAACTGGGATTGTGCGTCAAGCAAGCATGCAAAAGACATATGGCTAGGGCAAACAGAAGTACAGTATCTCCATTCTCAACATATCTTTTTCTCGGTCTTAGATTCTGGGGAGACTGGCTAGTTTTACTCAAAGATAGCTTTCCCCGCTAGAGTCTTCAGACTACCCACTACCTTTGATTTTCCGCGAAGTTGCCATTATATTCCCCAGCAGCCAGCCACTGGGTCAGCAGCTTTCCCTACCTGTTAAAGAAAAATCTTTTATCTCCACCATCCATATCTCACTATCTCTCTCTATCTCTCTCTCTCTCCCTCTCAACGTTCCCATCCCTTCACCATTGGGGGAGATCTTTATTTTGGTGTTTCCAAGCAAACATTTTTATAAATGCAAACAGTCTCTCTGAAGGCAGCTTCAGAGGCTAGACCTGCCCCGTATACCTGAAAGCGTATAGCAGTGTGTCTCTCACGGCCCCAGCCTGAAGAGTAAGCACAGCTGTGTTGAATATTTCCCTTCACTCCTCCAGTTCATTTGAGGGTGATCTGAGCCCAGTTAGCCCCCAGGACATGGAGTGGTAAACAGGCCTGACTATCAAAGCAAACCACGCGGGTCAAAAAGACTGCAATATGAGCCTCCGACCAACTGGAGCTGTGGATGTACACAGGGCGGGCAGTCGGCAATTGGGCCAAGCTCAAAGCCCCCCCCCCCCGACAGCAGCTAACCTGACCCAGTGCTTACAGGCAGAGAGAAAACAAGATTCTCTGCATCATCAGTGGGCTGAAGAAGGATTGTATGTCCACTTTAGACCATTACTCTAATCACCGTAACGTATACTGTAAGTGGGAGATGGCTTTAAGTAATAAATACCCTTGCTGCCACAAATTGATTATACATTGGGAAATTCTATTTTGTGGAGTTTTCTTACACAAATAATGTAAATTGCTTCAACTTTCTATGCACCCCAGCCACATGCTGTATATTTTATATGTATTCATATTAAATGAGTTATCGATCAGATCCATCCCAGACCGGCATATGTTGGTTGTTGTAGTCCAAATGTCGATAACATTCTCAAATTCACCCTTGTATTTGTTTGTTAAATTCTCAGAAAAGTTGAGGATATCTGAACTCGAAAACACTCTCTGTGGAGCCACCATATCTAGGAAGTGATAGTTGGAATCTATTCCTTGCCCCTCTTGTTATCCTCAAACTTTTTCCAATCGAAAAACACAATTTCAATAAGTTTAACACAACAAAAAAGTGAAATAGCCGAGGGTCATCCAGGAGATAGTTAAAGTTCTGTATGAGGAGAAGAGCTCTTTATCTGGCTCCAGTCATCTTCAGGTTAGTCATTTAGCTGAGCTGCGACCGCACAAGCAGTTCATTGAAACTGGGGGGAAAGACAAACAACTGCTTTAAAGGCCCAGTGGCAAAGACAGCGAGGAAAGCAAGGCACCAAAGCAGGCCGTATACTGCCATTTAACCACATCCCTAGTTTTAACCCATCACCTAAACACAGTCTCCAGTGCTCCAGGGGAAATGACTGGATGCATTTAGCTCTCACGTCTCATCATCACAGAGTACTATTCATCTTCAGGAAATAGCATGCTCTGTGAGGAGTGTTCAACTTTGAGAGGGACAGAGCTGATGTTCTAACCACTAGCCTCTTGTCGGTTTTGAGGAGAAGTCAGTGGGGGGGAAAAAACGCTGGAAAGAATTTCTCTGTCTTTTTTTTTGTTTTACATATCTTTGTAAGTATATCTCTTTTGGTGAACTGGAGTATTATTGAGAAGCACAAACCCCGGGTCAGTGTCATCATCATCACACTCTGATATTATCTCATTATAGCACGCGGAGGGCCACGGCTCAGGGGACAGATCTTCACCTCTGTCAACTTCTGTCAACCTCTCTAAATGTTTAGCAGCTGCACAGAGAGAGCAGCATAATGCGGCCTCGATGATTGGAGGGCTAATGCTAATTAATGCTAACAGGTCCATCACAGCCTGCAGCCCAGAGTAAACAAAGACTAAGTTTTGGGGAGAATTTATGTTTCCCGCCCCCCACCGTCTGACGTACATCTGGAAACATCATTTCTCAGCGCAATCACAGTCAATTCCTTTCACACATAGAGGGTTACAGAAACACATGTTTGATATACAGTAACCGTCTGCTTTTGGAAGCTGTTGAAAAGTACAGATTGAAAAAAAAAGAATCAAAAAAAAAAAGAATCACATGGAAACACTGAGTTCATGTATTTCTTCCACGCACAGCTGGACGTGTTTTGCCGAGTATGTCACCAAAATGAACAGTGATGTCAATGATGGATGTCCCTCAGCCGGCAGTGCTTCAGAGCCTCCCTTTTTAACAGAGGAGTTTGAGTGTCATCTGCAATGTATTTCATTTATAGACCAACTGTTTAACCACAGTCATTGTGACACAGGATACATTTAAGAGACTCCAAAGGGCTGAGATCCCTTTCATGTCAGAGAGGGCTGACAAAGAGTGGTGGGGCAAAAAGAGGGAACATATTTTATGGGAATGAATGAGGAAAAAAGATCTGCATGATCTTTCAGCTTCATTGGATCCTCTGGGAAAATGCAGAATGATGGTCTCTCACTGAATCTCATTGCACTCTATTTTTTACTCCATCCGTGTAACGACTTCCTCCCCTTCCTGTTACGCTTTCCCTTCTCTCCAGCTAAAGTGCCGTTTTCTTTGTTAATGGGCTCACAAATCTGCAAAAATAATAAACACTGAAAAAACTATAGGGGGAGCGACAGAGAGAGGAGCACTGTGCACGCGTGTGTTCTCGGTAAGCTCCTCAGAGGTGGGTGAGGGCTGTGAAAGGCCACATTGTTGATGTCAAGGCCAGTCAGCATCAAAGGCCTGATTCAGGTTGTGAGAGGACTCCCTCTCTCTCTCCACACACACACACACACTCACACACACACACACACACACACTGTTCCACTCTGTCCCCTGAAGACCCCGAAGAACATCATGGTTTACTGTTCCTCCTCATAGCCAAAGAACAATATTTGGAACTGACGTGTAAACTCAGAGTGAGGTCAAGGGGCACACAGTAACACGGTTCGGTGTCCGTGTGTCACAGTGAATAGTTAAGTGAGGTATTCCTTATTCCCATGACTTCCCCTAGACTAAAACCTCTCCCCATGGCCCAGATCTATCAATCACCAATACTATGTTGTCTCTGTTAATGTAAGGTAACTGTTCAACAGTATTTTGGTTCTTCTTCTTCTTTGTAAATTCCAGCATACACTAACCTCACATAAATTCTGCACAAGTGCAAATTGTTGTTTTGGGGGCATGTAAATATTGTTCACAAAAGCCTTATTCGCCTTTCCGCTCAAGCCGAGAAGTAGGGAAAACCGCAGGGCTTGTTGAGCGTTAATTATACTCACCAGAGTGCCTTATACCCGTGACTCTGTGTGTGTGTGTGTGTGTGTGTGTGTGTGTGTGTGTGTGTGTGTGTGTGTGTGTGTGTGTGTGTGAGTGTGTGTGTGTTTGTGTGTGGTTCGTGCGTGCATGTGTGTGTGTGTGCATGCGTGTGTGTGTGTGTGTGTGTGTGTGTTACCGTACAAATTAGTAAAGTTAGACACCAGGAGCTGCGCCACCTTGTCAGGATGAGATTTAACGAGCTTTAATAACAAGCTTTAATGAGTTTAATTAGGAATCCATGGGATCCCCATGGAAACGCCTCAGCCCCACAGAACCTGGCTTACAGGTCTGAGGGGCTTCCAATTGGATTAGTGTGGCTAATGTCACTGGGATACAACGGTGGAAACAAACAGAGCAGTGGAGGAGTGGCAGGAGATGAGGGGATGAGGACGGATGAATGGGGAATAACAGGGGGATGGATGTCAGGGAGAGAGAGGGAGAGAGACCTTTGGCAGAGGAGATATACCTGCTGAGGGATGATGATGATGATGATGGGAGGAGGAGAAGGAGGGATAACCAGCACAACCAGTAGGATTAGTGTCGCTCAGAGATTTGGCTTGTGCACAGTAGACACAGGAGCATGAGCCGCTCCCTTCCTCTCCTTTTTGAACTCCCGGGATATTTGTGTGTGCTACTGTACCTAATTAACCCCTTCAAGGGCTCACTTACTTTTTCTTTCTATTTTCCCAGAGTAAGATGATTTTTTTACTGACCTGTTTATTGCACACAGAAACATATTTTAGAGGTGCAGCATTTGCCTTGACAGCAGTCAAAATAAAATGTATTCACCATTTAATTCTTAGTATTGAATAATTGTATCAACATACATTATTTTGAGGAACCTGGAACCAAACACAAGACAAGAATATGTTTTTAAACAAAACTGTGGGCCCGGCTGCTGTAAATGAAACAGTAACGTTTAACGTAGCCTTCTAACTTAAAACAGTGTTCTAGGGATCCAATTTTTTTCCTGATAGGAAAGTTTGTGTATTCAGTTATGAGAATTTAAAATGAGAAATAACCAATAAAAGACAAGGCTTTATAATCTGCTTCTTCTTTAAGTTCTTGTTAAATTGCCAACAGTGTTAAGGTGAGTTGGTATAGCTGAGGAAGTGGGATGTTCTTGCCCCACTCTATTGAATTTCAGCATTCCAACTAAATGTGTAAAAGAAATGTTATTGTAAAAGGACAGACAACACATACAGTACATCGATAGAGGAAAATAACTCCTAATATAGAGATAAAACAAGCAAATATCATGAAATAGGCTTCACAGAGGAGGCATGGGGTGGTGCATGATAACGTAACCTTGTTTTGCATTTGTTGGAAATGTTCTATCATTTGCATTTCCTTTCGCAAACCTGGACATTTTTCTTCAAACCGGTGCGACGTTTCAAGGCTAACCCAATCACTTCCAAGCCGCTGTCAACTTGCCTTGCGGTGACCAAGGGGAGGTTCTGTAGAGTGCAGTCTGACAATGACGGAGTGACCTTTCAGATAGGCATGATAGAGCTGCCCATCACATCTCTTCCCTGTTCCTTCCCTTCCACACACACAAACCTGAGCACGCACACACTCAGAGGTGAACACACGCACAGGCATATCTGATGACCTATACTCTCTGACAAGTCCTCCCCGAGGGACTTTTTACCCATGCATACACACGCACACACACACAAAAAGTAGTCCTCTTCTCAGGCATAGGGATCACAGGGTGTCATCTGGCAGGTAAGAGTATCACTGGACCCTGGGAGCTTGGAATATGGGGCGTGACCTTAGTGGTTATAGAAAGGTCAGGGAGGTCTTTCGGACAACACAGAGCATGTTCACATTGCCAGCCCCCTGAGCCGGGCCACGCAGGGAGGTCATCTTTCACCATTTATCTGCTGGATTCTCCCATGCCTGTAGCAAAGTCCCCTTTCGTGGTCACGCTATATATAGTCCCCCCCACTCCCTCCAAGCCCCCACCACTTCCCAGGATGCTTTGTGATGCCCTGCTGCAGTGGAAAGAGTCTGCGGCTCATCATTATAAATCAGCCCTGTTAGAAAGGAATAAAATATTGAAGAGCATCTCCCTGGATGCAAACTGAAGTCTCCATTAGTGTGGCCGGGGCCAAATGGTTGCTTGCATGGCAACACGCAGCAAATCAACACAACAACCCCTTTAATCACCCTCTCTCAGTCCTTTTGTTCTCCTCCCTTTCTCGTCCTCCCCTCGCTCACTGGGCTCTCAGTCATAAAGTCCAGTAAAGCCTTATACTGTAGGAGGTTCATCTTCTCAGTTATGTGTTAACTTTACATCATGTGATCACATAAAGTACGTATATCATACAGTATCTATACCTTCCCAGTCCGCTCTCTCCTTATCTGCTGTATAATGTGAAAATACTTCACAGAGATATATTCTTCTAACCTTGCATAGGTCTGCATAGGTCAAGGTAGATTAGTGGGGAGGAGAGTGTAAGCTCATTTTATCACGCCGTGGTCTCTGCCAAGGGGGCAGGACTGCTGACAGCACACAGAAAGCAGGTAGTCGGGGATATGTGAAAGGCAGAAAAAAACACAAACAGGGGCCCACACACAGCAGGAGGGCCCTGAAAAAGCCACTGATTAGATGGCAAAAAAGAGGCAGATTCAGAAGGGTTCAACAACTGATAGTTTTAAAAAGCAAAAAAAAGATGCAGTGCAATGTAGCTTTCTCAGAGCAGCACACACATACACATACACAGACTGTGAATTAATTTCATGTCAGCCTTGAGGGAGGGCTGAACTAGTCGCCTCCTCATCATCTCCCCTTCTATATCGTTGTGTTCTTGGCCCCGGCCGCTCGCCTCCGTGGGGCCAGCGAAGGCAGCGATTAACGACAACAGGGAGAGTGTGTATAAGTGTGTAAGTGTGTGTAAGGCCTGATCGTTAGGAGCGGGCCAACTTGTGTAATACAATTACAGAGGCTGCAGAGAAACTGCTAATGTGCACGCGGGCAGCTCTGTCATATGGATCAGGTATTGAGTTTTCTATGCTTAATTCACTTTCCGGCGCACACACGGGTGCATTAGTTAGATTAGAGTAGCGGGGAGAGGGGACGGGAGGTGGGGCTGGTCTACCGCCGAGTCGGGGCAGATTTGTTTAGTGGTGGCTGTCAATTACAACCCTGACCCTTGCACTAAATGGCTGCTCATCCAGTGTGGGGGGGGGGGGAGGGGGAGGGAGGGAGCGGACAAAAGCCAGACGTGATTGGTAGAGACACGGCCATTTGCAGCCGAAGATAACAAGTGGCATCTTGTGGAGTAAACAATGGTCAAAACACTGCGTATAATGCTGCACTAATAAAACAGAGTGCAGGGGGCCTGGAGAAAGGCAATGTGACCATCAGGAAGATTAGTGAGGTTATCACTAAGAATGGTGCAGTAATGCGACGATACAAGGCCAGGGGGCGGATGGGTACTTAAAAATATGAAATGGCCAACAAATGATTCGATTTGCTCTTTTGAAAAGTCTTGTGCAATTTAGGAGACTGATTGTGGATGCAATCAGTCAAAAAGTACCGACGGACTTTTACTCCTAATGGATTGCATTGTGCTACGTTAAAAAAGGTAATTTTACAAATACAATCGTTTTTTATATAATAGTATACAGTAAGTATTCCTAATGCTTTATTTTTATGTAAGTTAGCGTCAGGTTGCACATTTCTTTATATTTTCCTTTCAGAAAATGAAGACAGTGTTCTGTAGATTACATTTAATTTCTGTTACTAAACTCTGCTGTGGTAATGGTGCCCATTATAGACAATATAATGATAATAATTCATATCACAGTGTTTTAGAGAATAAGAAAACTATGGAATGTGAACTTTTTCAACACAAAGCATATGGTCTGTCTTTAGTTTTTATTATTTTAAAAAGCATCACAAAACAAAACAGAAAGCACAAATTGTATTTCAGTTATAGTGATGGAGCTAAGTAACATCCCTTACATACAGACATATATCCATATGTAAATGGCTAGAGACTTAAGGCTCTAGCCATTTTTCACTGTAGTTGGAGCCACTCAACTCAAGGGGAATGGGACTCAGGAAGAGTCTCGTAATGCTAGTTAGAGAATCATTATAACTCTCTTCCCAGAGATGGTAAATAAATTAAATCTCCCAGCAGCTCTCTCTTTCTCCAGTAGCTAAATGGGCAGCAGGAGGGGGCCGCAATTTCCACAGTAAACACCTTCCCTCCCATGTAAACACATAAAATCACAACAAGATGGCCAATGCAGCACAGCTCGTAATTGTATCACCGAAGTGAGATGAGTGAGTTTTAGGAGCGGGGTGAGCGTTATTGCTGTCTGCAGCTGATTGAATTAAAATGTCTGCTTCGTTCCAAAGAGACCACCCTGATGCAAAAGGACATAGTTTGTCTGCATGAAACAGGGGGGCCCACAGTAACAAATGATTTTGTGAGCATTTACAAAAACTCTTTGTAGGCAGTATTTTTTCTTTTTTTTTTTCCATCCGACACCCGGCTTCTCCTATAACAGACCGAGAGAAGAGAGCCAAAGGAGACAAACGCTGAATAGAAAATGAAGAGCAAAGTTGGATGTGACAGGCCGAGCAGAGGAAAAAAACCTTTAACCACTGATATATGTTAGACAGCTTACATCCCCCTCCTCGTGACACATCCATCACAGCTCTGATCACTTTTGTCCTCCTCACTTGTCCAGCAGCATGTTACTGGCGTGTGTTTGTCAGAACTGCTTTGACCAATCCATTTGACTTCCCATGACCGTCGACTTTCGCACAAAACAGCGTGTAAACGGGAGTGACCGCTGACACTCCTTGGATTCGACACGCTCAGTCGAAATTCCTCAAACAGTTATACTGCATTCTGTCAAGTTCGTATTACAACAAACACTGACCCAAAAAAAGGAACCAAAATGGAAGCTACAGTGTAAATAGTCCAGTTTCTCATGCCTTTTTCGCCTTCAAATTCAATCATCGTGGAACACAACTGCCAACAAGAAAAATGGCAGGGTAAAACCAAAACCAGGTTGGGCTGGTATCTGGTGTTCCGCAGAAAAGCTACACAATAAGGTTCAGATTACCCTCTCAAATTCAACCCCCCCCCCCCCCAACACCCCCCACCAAAGGAATGGAAATGTGCACATTATATGCAGGAGCTGGTAATACTCAAAGCTGCCCAATCCTTACAACATGCTGGTTTTGTTCAACATTGCTGTATTTGTTTACCAGATTTTTGCCTTTTTTCCATGGACAAAAAAGCCACACAATGCGGCCCAGAATAGCTGTGGGTTAATGTGCCTGGATCCTGGGATGCTCCGAGCCAAATCGTCCTGTGGGTAAAAAGCCACGCAGCTTAGGAGTGCCTATACTATCTGTGTCTCGTTCCATTGCTCTGCCTTCCACCTCCTCTCTTCTCCTACCCTTCCCTTTGGCCGTTATCATTGCTTTAGTTGACGAGGTCGCGCTGCTAAATAAAACATTTGGTATGGAAAAACAAGCGATAACAATATAAAATGTGGTGAGCAAGAAAGCTGGTAAGCCTCACAGACTTGTAAAAACAGCATGATTTAGTCATGTGCTGCTTTCTGAATGCGAGGGCGCAATGAATGTGTTGCAGTAGATTTTAAACAAGCAAGCCACTGAAAGAAACTCATCGGGAGGTATGATTTACCAGCTCACTGCTCCTTCCTTTACACAGCAGAGGTTGCCCTGTGTGTGTGTTGCCCTCCCCCTCCTATGTCTCTCCGGTTCGACCCCCCTTCTGCTTTTACCTGACAGATCAGCTTACCTCACGTCAGCCTAAAAACCATGGGAACCCCTATGTATGGTGTGTCACCACTGAATTATCGGTTTCCGCTGCACATGCTCCGGCATATCTGCAGCGAGCCATTATGGTGGATCGGTTTACAGTTTGTGCGCTGACTTCAGTGCAGCTGGTGTACTGTATGGGGTCATAGTTTACCGAGTTCTGGAATTAGAGAAACAAGCCTGTCATCTCACTAAGCTCACTCATTTTTTCCAAACTGAGATCTCATTTCTCCATCAACTTGACTTAAGGGGAGCACAGCTCTACAAAAGCTTCCACAGAGCAATAGTCCCCCCACCCCACCCCCGAAAAACAGATCGGATTTAAAAAAAGATACTTGCACAAATACTTATTATTTATAATAGTATAATATTGTATGGTCCCTAATAAAAACAAGTTGTAATACTAGCCATTCGAAATACATACTGTGCCTTTGTTTAAATAAGGTACAAGGTGTTTTTAAATGTACAAATTGTTCCTTTGTGTTTTTAACTAGGTAAAAACTAAAAAGTCTGGTTTAAATCTGTAGGAAGCTCAGTGAGGACTGACAGTAGCTAGCAATGGCACACATGCCATGTCTGTATCAATATTTCGGGTCCCATGCCTGAGCAGATGGGGGCATTGGATGTTAAACAAACAAGAGTTGTGTGTGTGTGGGAATTTGGAGCGAGGATGCTCACATGTGTAAAAAAAAATAGGGTCAATTCAGACATTTGACCTGGTTTAGGAAAAAACCTTTTTCATTTTTTCTCAGAGCAATCCCCACAACAACATCCATTATTCACCCTCTGCCTATTGTTTGGTTAGCTCCTTGAAAGGGGTAAACGCACAGCTGGAAGCTCTCCTCTCCTGCCAATTCCTTGCACAACTTGAAGATTTGAATTCACGCACAGTTCGAAAGTTCCGAATGTATTAAAGAAAGCGCTCTTTAAGCCGACAATGACCTGCATGAACTACCTGCGGAAACATTGTGAAATTGAAGGCTCGACTTTGTTCCCTCCACATTACGACACCGTGTAGGACAGGCAGGGACTGACACCTTCAGCTCATTAATAATTCTGACATTTACAGCAGTGAACTTTCAAAAGTGGCGCAGACTGCTTTCTGTCATTATCAAGCTCATCTCCATAGTATTCATTATCTGAAGTGTGCATTCAAATCAAAGACAACACAGCCACTTATTCTCTGCGTGGAACCCCCTAATTTAGCACATATGAAACCTTAGCAGCGCCTTTTTTGGTTCCCTGCCAGACTCCAAAAGAAGAAGAAGAAGAAGAAGAAGAATAGGGTACAGTTTCCCTTTCTCTGGCAAGTACACGAATAGTAGCGGCTTCGACAGTGTGCTTTACATGTAAGGGAGTCATAAAGTAACCCTTCACCATGGGGCTTCTGTCTGGGCCCCATTTAAATGAGAGCCATTGAGCTTGCCCCAGTTAAACACTGTCTGCCAGTACTTAAGTCACCGGGGACTGATCATGGAGATATGGCACACACACACAACTACACACACACACACACACACACAAACACAGGAAAGTGCTGACACCCAACACCAATCTCGAGTTGCAAACCATTACTGGACTCGGCAGTAACAAAGCCCAAAATAAAGAAAAAGAGGTCGCGCAGTAGGGTGGGTGATTGGTGGTATAGTAATGATGGTGGGCCTGGGTGATTAACTCTGGCTCTCAAACCCTTCTTTCGCTTTCAGATCTGACTGTGGAAAAAAAACAAAAACAAAAATTTCCAAGATGATGGCGATGAATTCCACGGTGTTTGCTGAGACTTGTAGAGAGCAATTACACGCAAACACCCATTCATCACGCGCCTTCAACAGTCAAGCATGATTTCAATAGAAATGCTTTTTTTTTAAACACCCCTAATTCTCAACACACATTTGGACTCTTCTCTTGTCTACTCTTGTCAACAGAAGCACACGGAATAATCACACAGCGCATAGCAATTGTGAAGCTTTTATTTAGCACCTCATTTAACTCAGTAAAAACAACAAGTTTACAGGCTGGCATTCTGACACACGTTTAATTCTGCCCTCTGGTAATGGTCTGCTCTGTTTAAAAGTCAGTTTGGCAGCCCTGTAGATAACAGATGGAAGAAAAATGAGGGGAATTATGAGAAAGATTGATTTCCTGGGGATGAATGGTGCCGTATTCACACAGATTTATCTGAAGCAGACTTTCTCGGACTCTGTTATTATTGAATAAACACACACATCCATGCATACACACACAGTCTGCCAATGTGCACACACAAAGACACACACATACACACACAGCACGACCCTATGCTCATAAAAAAAGCTAAGAAAACAGAAGCACCCTGAATTATGTGAGTCAGAAAGAAAATATTGTACGAGGTGATAAGAGGTGAAAGAGTGCAGACAAAAGTACTACTTTGCTTTCATAAAAGAATATCACCTTCCATTTCCCCAGCTCTTACTGAATGAATCAGGAGGATGGAAATAATTATTTCTCACAAAGTAAGCACAGAGACGTGGCAGCACAGTGGAATAAACTGCCTTTGCTCAAAAGCCCTTTCCCCGATGCCTTGTAAAAATGTATCCCCTTTAGAAGAACAAGAACAAGCATTGTCCTTTTAGGCGTCCCGACCGAGTCCATCTCGGAGGAACCGTAATGTAAACCAGAGGCTGTAACTTCTCTTGTGGCATCTCAAAGCAGACACAGGAATGGGGGTTGGGGGGGGGGCTAAAGTCCCTCATTTGAGTCCCATAAAAAACAAGGAGGCACAAACATTTATCTGTGGCAGAGGCTTTCATCGGATGCTTTAAGAGCGCAGAAATAACAGAGAGCAAGATGCTGATAAAGTGGAGACAGGAAATGGGGAGCGTGGGTCTGCTGCTCTCATGTTTCAGTGGGGGATCAGTGGTCCCATACCTGCCCCTCCCTCCCTCCCTCCCTCCCTCCCTCCCTCCGCGCCTCTGTTCTGCTGACATACATAGACCACAACCCTCCACCAACCCCAGACATTAGTGCAGCGTCTGGAAACCACCAGCCCCTCATCACAATGCAGAGATGTGACACGTTGGACAACAGAATGTGAAGCAAAATGTTTCAGTCCTCAGCAGGTCACATATGAATGTATCCGCTTGAAGGTTTGACTAAAAAATATACGCTGGGCTTGGCAAATTACTTATAACTGATAAAAAAAAACATTTCCTATTCTTCCAAGAGCCGGGACTTTTTATATATTTACTTTAGTCCCATTCCACTGGGCTGTGAGCACAAGACATGGCAAAGCCAGGATTAAGGGGGTTAGCTTTTGTCAATCAAAGAGTCAGAACAGAGGGAAAAGATAGCAGTTGCATATCCATTCTGGAGAGAGAGAGGCTGGCCAGATTTCCATAGAGACGTGAACGTTCAGGTGATGTGCCAAAGACTCCCCTCCACTTGCGTGTGTGACTCAGGTGTCGTGAGTCACCGTTGATATCATCTCACTCATAAATGGCCCGGGTGGCATGTTGGCCCTTCTCATCAGTCCTGATACATAGAGCCTGGCTTAAACATCAAAAGGTGCGCCGACAGTGACAGAGCAGACGATCCAAATAGAACCTTGAGATGATGATATTCCTGCTCAAGACTGATTTTAGAACACTGTATTCGAATGATCCCATTGCTTATCAAAGCGGCAATGTCTTCATTTTAAAAAAAAAGCGTGTCATTTTTACTACTTAACACAAATTGTGGATGCTGTTTTCATGCAATCAGTTTGCACTGGGTAAGTGACTTGTGTACATGTGTATATGTACTGTAGGTAGGAAGGTGATATTAGCTTTGTTTCTCAATGACTGGATGTCTACAGGATCAAAAGCAGCTCTGGTTGAAGGTAAGAAAACAAATGTTCAAATTCTCCCATCGGGCATTTTCCACATTGTTTTTCAATTCCATAAAAAAATTCTTATAAACTTTATTCCGGAAGTACCAAATCATCCTACCAGCACCCTTCAAGTTCACTAATTAGGTTGATTTTGTTACTTGTAGACAGAGCAAGGATAACCGTTTCCTCCTCATTTTTAGCCGTGCTAAAGTAACTTCTACTGGCTGTAGCTTCATATTTACAGTTTACAGAAGTGAGGGCGGTACCAACTCACAACAAAAAGAGCCAATAAGTGCATTTCTCGGCATGTTGAATGTTTCGTTTTAAGACCAGCCCTCAAATTTCTGGCGGAATTTAAAGGTGTATTTCCCTAACTTTGATCAGTGCCTCACAGACATGCAACCACTGAGCTAAACTAGGATTATCTTGCACCTGCATGCAGAGAATATTTGGGCTAAATTTCTGGCTTACTGTCAGAGCTTCTCTCATCTCTCTCTGTGCTACTTTAGGGCCGTGCTCGCCGTGTAGGAGTTACCCAGGCTGTTCCATGCTCCACCATGCTGGGGTCGGAGAACCATGGCCGCGGGGAACACTGTTTAAAAGGACATTGGGGAAATAACAGACTCCCCACTGACTCTCGCCTTTTAACGCTCATCAGTACTTTGAGCTTTTTTTCTAGTGTGCATTCCCTCTCTGAAATCCCCTCTAACTCTATCTATTTTGTAACGTAATCCTCTTTGCTAGATAGAATAGCATGTATGGCAACAGTACAGGACATTTCTTTTTTTGCTGTGATTACATCAGCTAAATTGTGGCAAAATGCTGACGATTATCACACACCTACATTACAAACATGAAAAAAAGCAGATAGACACAGAGTAATGAATGGCAGTGCTAACTATCAAAACTAAAAGTTTGTGCTGTGGACTACCTGCATTTGTAGTGACATGCCTTCGACCTATTTCCTGTTAGGGCCACAAAAATGCAGAAGGACATTAGTGGTTGAGCACCGGTGGGGGGGGGGGGGGGTCGGGTGGGAGGCCATGACGCCAAATTAAAGGGCAGGAGTGGAGTGTGTACTTATACTCAGTCATGACGAGCTCTGTCAGCCATGCTGCATATAATGGCATGAGAAGGGCCACTTAACTGGTAATCACTTCTCTCTCTGCCCCCTTTGGCTCTCTATCAGCGACCCGCCGTCTACCCTTCACCCCAGATTTTCGGCTGTGATCTCCCATCAGAAATGAACTGTAGATCAAGAGCAGGGACAGTGGTCCACGCCCCCTTCCCCTCCGAGGTCCCGTAATCACAGAGCTCTTGGCTACAGTAAGAGGCCAAAACAAGCAGGATGAGAATGAGAAATGGCTGCACCTCTAATGCATCAGCCAGCTCAAACTTTGAAGTGCCATTTACTGGCAGAGGGGGGATACTGCAGCAGGTAGGAAATCAGGTCACCGCTATCATCATCTTTGCAATCATTATGCCATCTCTCTCATCTAGCGTCGAAGTGAAAGTGGGATCTTTTTATACAATTATTTTCATTTGCTTTCCAAAGCCCAAAAAGCAAAACTTGCCACAATGTGTCATAATAATGTACCTGTATGCCCCTTTGTTGCACTTTGACTAACCCTATATCACAAAACTCTCAAACACACTCTCGCACACACACACACCCTATCGAGGTGGTGCAGTATACATTGTGTATAGACACAGGTCAGCCATTCTGGCACAGGAGTGCCTGTCAAGTGCTGCTACTTGTGCCGAGCTCTGCTAATGGACTGCTAATAGAAGTGAATGTTGCACTGCGAAGCTCCCCCTGTAGTTGAGAGTGTCACACAGGGTGATTAATGACACACTCTCCTCTCCTCCGCTGTCTGTCCCTGTCCTCACTCCATATCTCCCTTTCACCCTTCTCCCTCTCCCCTCCACTTCTACCTCAAGCTATTTCTCCTCTACACTACTTCTTTCTTACTAATCTTTCTGTCCCATTTGCCTCCTTTTGTGTCCTTGCGAGCGTCCTCTTCTCAGTCTTACCACTGCACCTTTATCCTGTCTTTTCCGGAGAAAAGAAGGGGAGATGATAGAGTAGAGAGAGATAGGTATTACACTCCTCTACAGTCAAGTTTATTTTGCTAAGAACTTTTTCTTCAAATGGCTTCACAAAGGCCTACACTTTTAGACCAACAAATAACAATGGCAAGAAATCCTCCAGCAGGAAAAATATTAGGAAAACTAAAGGGGGTGGTTAGGTTTACTCTATTGGAGGTATCCTTCCAACAGGTGGGTCAGAGAGCATAACTATGAGTAGATACATATCTGGTGCATTGGCTTTGGCAGCAAGGCACCTTAACATCAGGAGCAGTGTTGACCCTGAGGTCATGTTTTCTGAATTGTTCGTAGGAGTTGGATGGTTGTATCAACCTCAAGTTAACATTTTGTTATTATGCACAAATTAAACCCTCTGGTTTTTATATGCAAAGCAGAAAAATTTAACATTACATTTCATTGATTTTTTGGGCTAAATATTTAAATAAGACTTAAATATGACAAAGATTTAGAATTTCCTCACATGCAGATAATACAAAGATAATGAAAAGTTAGGGGAATAGGTTAAGATTTTTTTTTAAGAAAAATCCTAAAATTCACAACAAGCCTGATTTTATCTTGGCTGGTCAAACATTCCTAAGGCAGGTGGCGTTGTACTAAAGGGGAATTTGGACTCATGACCTCAGTAGTTCTCAGTGACAGCAGCAACAGTATTTGCCTCAGACAGCACAAAACACAAAAGTTGTCATACGCCAGATGACTGCAGAGGTGTTCACACTCCCCACACGTCCCCCTCAAAATAGTACCATATATTTTTTGCTATTATAATGATAGTATATGACATCAAGTGGAGCAGGGGAGCAAACTCAGCAGCCACTTTTCACAGTAATTATCACTCACTACCACGCTCCGTCTGTGGCTCAGCTAGCAACCAGCATGCACCTCTGACCCCACTCAGCATTTTTCAGACAATACTGTACACACTGTTTTCTTTGCCCCCTTGATTCTCCCGCACATAGGGGAGAGTGTGTTACTGAATCCTTCAATCCTTCAATTACATAAAATTGCTTGACCGTAAGTGTGTCATAAATAGCTCATAGGTGCTCCTAGCAAAATGATATCACAGAAGGTAACTTTGACTACTCCTTACACACAATGTGCTCATTGTGCGTACAGGCCCCGTTTATGAAATGACCGCAATGGTGGTAATGTTAGTGGGCCCCTAGAGGAGGCAGTTGTCAGGCCACAGGGAAGCCCTGTTGGAATAATAACGATAAAAATAACATTCACTTTTTTTTTACCTGCATTCTTAAAGAAGGGGAGTGTCTTATGTGTGGGGGAAAAAATAGCACTGTCTTACTGCGCACTGAGTCATGACAATTTAGGAACCGTATATTATACAGATCCTTTAACTTTTCCCTCTAAAGAAAACAGTCCTCGGAGGACATATCGTCAGAAAGCGAGAGAGCCGCAGAGTCAGACAGGAGCTTTGGATTGAGAGAGTAAAAAAAGGAAGAGGGAGACATAAGAGCAGCTTTGTGGAAAAACTGAACTAATCACAGGAAGGGCAGCACCCAGGACTGGGCTCCATGTCCAAAATACCCACCACTGCTTAACAAAGAGATACAGTATTTAAATTACAGTTTAAAAAGGTATCATTTGGAGGCATACGGCATGGAAAACGAAAAAAAAAAAAAAAAATAGATTTTCTTTTTCTCATGGCACACAAACGTTTGAATGTTTTTTTCAAAATGACTGAATAGAAATGAGACTGAGTGTCTCTGCCGTGTAATCCATGTCTAAATTTGCTGAAGATCAGTTAAAAAATCCTCCTCAAACCCATCTCCCCTTCCCTTCAACTACTGTCCCCTGAAGCAGAGTAAATATGCTGATGCAATGAAGAAAAATGTGGCTTCCCCCTCGATTCACTGGTCAGTCTGTTTCAAATCTACAAATCTAATTTTCGGGCTCACCAATAAGACCTTAAAAAAAACTGTTTTAAAACATCTCTTGGGGTTATATTTCACACATTACCACGAGGAAGTATTCCATATGTTCCCATAACGACTTGACTTCCTCCATCAACTTTAAAACAACATAGCACACATACACACATATGCGAACACCGTGTGTGCATTCTGTACAGCCCTGCTTTCTTGCTGTGCTGGATACACCCGAGGTACATCTGTTCTTGCACGGCGGGTTTCCAATCAAGAAACTGTCACAGAACTCTCAAAAAGCTCTCTGGCGGCTCCCAGCTTATATCTGTCTCAACCTGTCTCCTTTGTCAAGAGTTCAGCAGGTTAATGAGCACTCTCATTTCCCCGGCACTCACTTTCTGCCTGTATGGGACTGGAGCACATTCTCTCAGAGAGACAAAAATAAAGCGATGAAATGTACCTAGGTATATACAAATATTGGAAATGTGTTCAAATGGCTCCAAAGAGAGTAAATAAAAAGGAGGTAAAAAGGGATGCATTACGAGGAGCGCCTGGCTGAGCGACTCACTTTAGTCACCAGTAGTTTTACAGTGAAGAAGTGACTCTCTAGTGATTTGTAAAAATGTGTACACAGCTCATCAACGCCCCTAAAAATAGCAGGGGCCCATTAATTAGCCTCAAACAATGTTCTCCCGGTGTTATTGACGTCTTAATGGACAGAGAAGGACCGTGTTCCTATTCCCATCTCTAGTCAATGACACAGGGCTCTCTGGGGTTTTTGAAATGGGGGTCTTATGTCATTTCACCCAGAGCCCTTCAGAAACCGGACCTGTGCTGTTTTTTTCCTCCCTCTCTCCCGTGTTCATTAACTATGTATAGGGAGGAAGATGAAGGTCTGGAGCAGCTAGATAAGGTTCCCGACTCACAGACCCTCGCCCCATGTCTAGGATATGCGCTCGGAGCTCCAGTTGCATGAGCGGCAAAAGCCTTAACATTCAACAAAGAAAGAAAAATAACATTTAAGGCTATTGAAAAATGTGCTCCTGTAAGGTCTTTCCTTGTGGAGATGTGTGTGCATACCAAAAAGCTGCTCATCCACCCCACCCTCACCCATCCCATCATGTTTTTCGGGGAAACAGACGGACCACCAACCTTAATTCCAGTGCAAACACACACACACTTGAAGGCATCTGACACACATGCACAAACACATACTTGAACATTCAACCCCTCCACACAGCTGGGACCTTCCTCAATCCCTTTGTTTGACAGACAATCCCGCTCAGGAGAGAGCAGATTAAGTAAATGGCTTCTGGTGTTGTGGCACTGTCTCAATGCTTTCCATAACTGACAGCTATACTACGGTTCACAAGACAACATCTCTCAACAGACAACCCTGCCCTGAAGGAAGACACAGGCTGAATGAAGACCCACTGAAGGTTAAAACATTTTCTGACTGGTTGGAGAAAAATACAGCGAGAAAATTAAAAACTGCTCATATACAAGGCATGCGTTTGAAAATGACAATCCTTCCGAGCCTTCATAATTCCACCACTCTGTACATCAAACATACAGATTACGAAGTCCTAATAAGTAACAGTGTTCTAAACAAAGGTCAAAGCTATTTATTAGCTTCAATAGCCTACCTGGACGTCCATTTCAACCTTCTCAAATCACCATAGGGGGGATGCCCTTGATTCCGAATAACAAACATCTCATTTTGAAAGGAAGCCAGTTGCACAGTTGACAAAACAAGATTGACAAATAATTAACCATTGTTGCTAATTGTTTAAACCATGAAACCAAACGGCCCCTGGAAACTCAAATAAATGATTATCTTGCCTTTCATGGAAGTTTGTTTTACAAAGTGAGAGACATACATATGAAGGTTAATGAATAGCAGGAGGAACTGAGAATGAGTCAGAATTTTTATTTAATTTGGTCCATAATTATTATAGTAAAGAAGGGTGTACCTGTTAGATTTGTCTCCCTGTATGGCCAGACTCCCCTTTTTTATATACATTTTTCATGTGCAATTGCCATTTTTTTACTAGACCTGCAAACCAGAAGGCTTAATATGGGCTCGATTTCATTTTTGAGGGCATCTCTTGAGGCTCTGTTGGCAGCAGAACAGCACTTTCTTTCCAGAAACAAATTTGATTATGTGTCCGTTTCTGTTTACAACTGCAATAAGCAATATTCCATCTCATGAATGAAAGTGTAGTGATTGTGTATCCCCCAAATTTTCATCATGTTTTTCCAGAGAAGCGTTGCAGGTTTGTCATATCTTATATTTAACCTACAGTATTGGGAGGCCCACTTGCTTTGATACAGGCTACAGGCTGAATTTAAACCTTTATATCCAAAATTGCTCTGTGCCAAATAGTGTTTGTTTTTTTCTTTAAACAGTATGATTATACCAGGCTTTCCTTCCATTACAGCCCAGTAGTATATAAGAGTTCAAAGAACTTTTACAGAGAGCAAATCTAAGTTCACAGGTAGCCTAAGTAATACACTTTTAACTTTTACCTTGAGCCACTCCGATATCCACCAGGAGAAATAGCAAGAGCAAGGAGACGGTCAGCATCTCAGAAGAGCTTCTCAGCACTCTTCGGCCGTCTCTTCTATCAGTTCGTGCGCCGTGCCCCATGATGAGGAGTCAAAACTCCGCTCTGAGGCAAGTCCGAGCCACTGAGAAATTGCGCTTAAAACACGCACTATGATGTCGCTGGCTGTGGTGCACTACCTGCATTCAGAATTTTTTTTTTAAATGTCACCCCTCAAAACCCCGAGCGCAAAAGGAAAAATGGCTTTGCAGAGAATATATCCACCGCTGTGTTTTTGCAGTCATTCAAACTGTGACAGTTTATGGAACGAAGAAGCGGGTACATCGCCCTCCGTTTCAGAGGGGATGTTGCATTCAAATCTGTCTCCCGTTTGCTTTTCCCTGGGAAGGTTGACTTGGTTTGCGTAGAGGTGTGGGTCGATGTCTTGTTGGCAAATTCATGCTCCGGTTAGTCCCACGCCGCAAACAAAAGTCCTCCCGTGAGTCTTTCTCTATCTCTCTCTGTATCTGTATGTATCTCTCTCTCTCTCTGTCGCCACCTTCCACGCGTGCAGGCGAGTGTGTGTAGCCGTGTGTGCGTGCGCCCCGCCTCGCTCTCCACTAACGGGACTGAACCGGGGGGGGGGAAGGAGCCGTGGTCTCTGCGGACTACCTTGATTCCTTCAGCCAATCCAAGTGCTCCTGCAAGTGGCGGCGCTGTATCAAAATCTGGCCCGGACAGGAGCAAAGGAATGGATGCCTGCCTTCGAGTAAATACATGATTAATGGAAGACCTTGGGTTCAATGTACAATGGCAATAATTTAAAGAAATTGTTTTTCTTTTCTTTTTCTTTTCTACAACAACTGAGAAAAACACGTTTTATTATTTATGAAATTATTAATGAACAACATTAACAAAGTAGTAAAAAGGTGGTAGTAATTTATAGTGGTGGAAGAGCTCAGTTAACCCAAGTATTCGTTATGCAGTCAAATGTCCAATATATTCAATATTCAACATTGTTACATTGTGAATATGGAGGCAGCAATGCATTAGCCAAGTGGTTCCCAACTGTGGGTTTGGCCCCTTCCAAAAGGTCCAATTTGAAATGTTAATATTTAAGATATTGGATATTTTAAGCTCTTTGTATCACACTATTTAACATTTTTGGGGAAAAATGTCCCTAAGAGTCACCAGACTAACCAGTTACTGTAGCTGCCAGATAAGTAGAGTGGTGTTTCCAAATTAAATGTACAGTGGATGTATAGGCTATAGTAGGCTAGTAGAAAATGGAAATACTCAACAGTAATTAAATACAGTAGGCTAATGGAGTTAATATATACACGGCTGTGTATCGCAAACAGGTGGTTCCGTTTCCTGGTCTCTCCATGTGTTTGGAGAACATAAATCGTCATTAATTTAGTGCAGGCACTTCCACAGGAAGGCATAATTTATCGGACTAGGCCCCGCACTCGCCCCTTGTTTCTGCCACTCTAATTGTTATTTAGAAGTAGTAATAGCATGTCACAAAACCTGATCAATAATGACCTCAGCCTAACAGACATGCTCCTAAACAGACACACACACACACACACACACACACACACACACACACACACACACACACACACACACACACACACAGGAAAACTTGTTTCTGTGATAATGATAAAAAATTTTCAAACCAATGAGAAATTACGTATGCATGACAGATGTCAAGGCAATGCCCCCAATACCTCGGAATAAATGTGAAATATGAGCTTGACACTATCTCTGCATTAAAAGGAAATGTGATAACTGTCAAAGTATAAAAAATAATTAAAGGAGCTTGATATTCTGCTCCCCTTCATCACCTTCTTTTCTGTACAGTGATGTGCAATGGGCAGCTCTCAGCCGACTGGCATTTCAATTTACAGGTAGAAAATGCAGGAAATTGCTTTTATTCTTGACTCAAAGTCTTCTACGGTGGGAATGGTAGCTGTGGTTTGGGTTTCCAGAAATGCACTACATATTGTTCACAGCCTACATGATGAACAGTGTGTGTTTATTGAGGCCCCTTTGCCATTTCAAGGAAGCACGGATTCAACAAGGGTGCCGTAAACATTTCCTCTGGGAGGGTTGGTCTATGCTGACTCCATAGCGATGCATTCACTCTGCTATCAACACATTCCACATTATCCCAAAGGTGCTCTGTTTGGTTGAGATATGAGGAGTGTATGAAACTACGAGGGGAAAACTGAGGTCACTGTCATGTTCCTAAAACAATCCTTAAAGGTGCAGTGTGTTATATTGGAATATTTAGTGGTGAAATTCTACATTGCAACGCAGTCAGAACCCCTCCCTTTCCAATTATTCCAGAAGCTACAGTGGCCTTCAAGGACAAGAAGCTAGTTACTAAAGATGGCATCATCCACCACTGCCTCAAGTCTTTCCACAATATCAAGCGATGAGGTGAGGATGTATTTATTTATTTCTTCCAACAGTTGCATTTCCCCAGGATGTGCCCACTATTTAGATATAAAAGGCTCATTATAAGTTAATAAAAGAAACAACAACTTTTACACTAATTAAAACATACTTGTAAATATAATATTTCCTTTCTACCAAGTCTGTTATGAAAAATGTCAATCAATTCTATCTTTCAGTGATGCCTGCATGTGTAGTGGCGTCACATATTGCTGCAATGTATCCATTTGAATAAAAACAAAGGGCATGATGAAGGCTGCATGCCGACCCTGACACCAGCATGTCACACAAGAAACAATGGATTTCTCAGATCATTTTTCCACTCCTCAGTTGTCCAGTTCTGATAATGACTCACATAGCTTTCGCTTTCTTGTACTTTGCTGACGGGAGTGGAAAGTGGCACAGGGCTGTGCTGCTGTAGCCCATCCAACTCGAGGTTAAATGATGTGTGCTTTCTGAAATGTCCTTCCACTCGCTTCTGTTGTACCCAGCTGTCATTTATTTGTGGCCTGTTAACTTGAACAAGTTTTGCCATTCTCCTCATGAGCCACTGAGGTGCAGCTTGTGCAAGCAGCAAGTGACAGCCTGAGGTCTCTGGCTGCTTGAATGATCCTATAACTTTCATTGTTTTCATTGTTCTTGGGAACTGTTCAGTAAAGAAGAAACATGGTGGAATGATCTTTACAGGGAATTCATTTGAACTAACTTGTTTACTTTTCATATTAACTGCGTCTAATTGCAGCATGAAATTTGGCAATTACTGTATGAAGTCTAAAAAAAGCGATGGATATTTTTCTTCAGCTAAGAATGGGTAAGGGAAAAAGGGTAGTTTCAACACTAACAGCTGACATGTGCAAGCTTTTTGAGATGGGATATTGTACGTGTACCAGGAGTGAATACTGCCCTACAAAGGCAAAAGACCTTAACTCACCAGAGTGTAGAACTGAGAAAAATGAGTTCAAAGTTATTTTGCTGTCCTGCCAAATCAGTTGTAGGTAGATACTTGAAAATTTGGCATGTTATTGTATGAAAATGAAGTTATTTATCCCCCAAAAATCTAAAATTTTAACTTGACCTTTGACCCTTATTCGGAAGTTACTGTACTCTGCCTTTGTATTATCTGCAAAACAATAATGGGTCATACAAAGGCAAAAAACCTTAACTTCTATTCTATTGACAATTTGGATTTGTATCACTCACTATATCAACATTTCCTGTGATAACAATGATGGCATTAAGTGAGTGTTGTCTTGTTAGGCATAATACTACACAAATTGATAAAACTGATGGCCAGTGTTCCAAAAATGACTAATTAAACTAATTTTTGAAAAAATTGAAGTTATGGTCTTTTGCCTTTGCACGGCAGAATAGCCCTTACATCATAGAAATACTGAGGCGTAAATGCCCCCCAGATTGTTAACATGCCCCTTTCAGCACATGAAAAAGCCTTTTTTTCTGACTGGACTGCTGCTAGATGGATGTTTCAGTCTCGCTGGAAACTTGACTCTAGTGCATGACAACCCCAGGAGGGCAACCATGTCTGAGATGCTGGAAGTGGAGTGTCTTGTGTGCGAAAAACCACAGCAAACTAAAAGTCAAAGCTTTCAGTTTAAGAGAAACCTGAACTTTACATGCATGATTTATAAATATGCTTTATTTACACGGGACATTTCGTCTGAGTCCCCTAGCTGCTCGCCTAAATTGGACTGTACCTCGGTAGATGGATACTGAGTCTGTGTATTTCATGTTTGTTGCTCCAAAAAAAAAGTAAGTGTGAAAAACTTCAAGTGCACCCAATTTAAATGACATTATGTGTGAAAAGCACAATAGTATGTGTCTTTTTCAAGTACAGGCAGACATGTGGCTTTTAATGTAGGAGATCTACAAGGACGTCAATTAGCGTCTGTCCTCCTCATCCAAAAGGATAACACATATCCTTGTGGTTTTTATCACTAATAGCCTTAAGTGACATTCATCAGAATTGTTTAAATGGGAGTTATTGGTGTAAGAGCATCTCTGTGTGAAACTCTTCCCGTCTAGCCTCTATGTATTCAGCCACACTTGCTGTACGGCTGTAGGATGGCAGAATCTGATGGCCGGCTGTTCCATCACTTTGGTCCAAAGTGAAATATTTCAGCAACTGTTGTATATATTGCCAAACAGTTTTTTAAACTAATTTCGGTGACGCCCATATTATTCATCTCAACATCTCATCAACATCTACTTGGTAGATCACTAGAAAATGTTGTGCACACATTCATGGTTCCCAGGCGAGTCTGTTTTTACGATGTCCTGACTTTCCATGTAATGCCAACAGGAGGTTGACATTTCTGTTTTTTTTTCTTCGTATATTGGATATTGGATGGCTTGCCAGTGAATATGATACAGGCCTTTGTGTCCCCCTCAGGATGAAATGTAATAACTTCAGTGATTTGGTTTCATCGGCTCTAAATCTTAAATTATCCATTACTCTGGCTTATGAACAAATACCTGCAACACCATAACCACCATTACCATCAGCCTCAGCTATACTTTGTGTATTTTTATTATTTAGCAAATATAATATAAAATATTTTAACATATATAATTATCTGTTAAAAATCTATATGTTAGCATGCTGATGTTAGCATCTAGCTTAATGTACTGCTGTGCCTAAGTGCAGTCTCACATGGCTGCAGACTCTTAGTCTCGTTACAACATCTAATTTCCTCTTTTGTTGAGGGATATTTTTCTCAGCACTGCTGCACATGTCAGGTATCCCGTCTTTGCGCTGAGCGCTCTCTAGACCTCTGTCTCTCCCGACAGGCTGTTGATCTATTAGACAGCGCGACAGACAGTCAGACAGATTGATAGGCGGACAAACAAAACCGAAAGATATGCAGGCAGAATGATGATAATGCAGAGGCAATGTAATGCAGTTCCCATGTGACCCCAACCCAATCCACCGCCAAACCTTGCCATCACACACACACACACACACACACACACACACACACACACACACACACACACACACACACACACACACACACACACACACACACACACACACACACACACACACACACACACACACACACACACAAATAGGCCTCGGCTTCTTTCTAATTTGAAAGATAAACATCACTGAGTGAAAATGGAATTGGAAATTAATCACAGGCCTATAAATTAAATCACCTTTAGGGGTATCCTTCTCCCCCATCCACAGAGTTACAGGTAGATAGCTGGAGTTACTCGGTGAGCATGAGTTGCTGGATAGAGAGGATTTTGAATGATGACAAATGGCATTATATGATGTGCACACAAAGCAGTGGTTTGGGGCTGGGTTTCTTCTCTCTTTTTTTTGTACAACTGTGAGCCACAGAGACACCGTGAATGGTGGCGGTGGCGGTGTGTGCCACACAATAAAGCTGCTTTCCATCGCTTTGGGCACACTTTACTGCTGCTCTTGATATCAGTATTAAAAGTGATTTGCAGCTCCGTATGTGGCAAGGAATCAAAACTTAATTTAGGCAGATAAAGATGCCATTTGGGAGGGAGATAAAGTGCTGCATCATGGGAGATGTGTCCCCCCAGTCTGCTCTCAGCTCCTCACCCTTACTGCGCCCTCAGATTTACTAGCTCTTTTTTCAGGCTCCATAAAACAGCAAATCTGCTCGCCAGGCGACACAGGCAAATGTTAATGGATTCATTTGTCAAGAACCTTCCACTTATTTACAGTCCTCTTCCATTACGTTGTTCTTCCTGTAAGGGGAAAAAAACACTGGCCAAAGTCAAATTATCGATTCACCTGTCCATCACTGCTGTGAGTCACCCTGTTAACACACAGAGCCAAAGACACTGCTGTCACCAGGAGTGTGTTTCAACATGACAGTTACACAATCGGTGCACAAGCTTTTTCCCCATCACTGCAGTTCTGTACTGTAGTAATAGGACGAAAAGAAAAGATATTTGAAAAAAAAAATGTTATCACATATTGAGTTTGATCTCCATGATCTGCAAGTGGTGCGATGGCCAATGCCAGCATTCCTGCCAAAGAAATAAAGTGTCCGTTATGATTTCTTGCTTTAAAAGAATCTCTTGGAAATAATAAAATGAATGAACTTTACACCACCAGTGAACACGTCAACATGAGGAATGTTTCAATTATTATCTTTTGTGTCAGAAAGTGTTCAGAATGAGGCATGGGATTTTTAAATATTTTTACATGATTGCATATCGTACTGAGAAAACGTTTCAGGGCAAAAAGATGGAAATTAGAATTCCACCTGCATGTTGAACATACTGTATATTACTTGAAATTCCATTTCTGTTGAAACCTCCAATGAGAAAAGCCTTCATTAATGCTGTTTGTTCTTACAGTACTGAGGGTACTGCCTTTGATTATACTGGCGTGCTGCATGCTCCTTAGACCACCAAGGTTGCACCAGCGAGACTGCTGACACAAGTCAGACCTTGACCCTGTGCACCAATCACTGATAGATCAGACCTCTCATTTGAACACTGCCTGGAGGAAGGGGAGAGGACTGCTGTGCCACAGACCAGATAGCCCCTCACAACACTTCCTCTGCCCGGTCCAGGTTTGGCTGTGCTCTGACCTCTTGATCAAATCTTCAAGCTCCTTTCCGTTTAGTGTTTGTCCAAAGTCCTTCCTAGGTCAAATCCGAGTGGATATCACAATCTTAGTAGATATGGAACCAAATCATTCCCATCTACTTGTGTAGTAGCAGTATACGGCTAGTTGTGATGGTAGTAGTACACTTCATTAATCCCTCCGGGGTACATTTCTTTATCACAGAAACATCAAAAGCAACATATGACGCAGTGCCAAACATAAGCAGGTCACATACAAGCCAAGCGCTCATAAATATGCACAACCAATTTACTGATTCCGGATAGCATCCTTTACTGTGTATCATGCAAAAAAAGATGCTAGTGCAAAGATAATTTCCTGGAGAAATAATTCATTTGTTGTTTGTCATCTTACTGTTTAAGGATGCATTAAATTTTGTTCATGTCGCTTTGAGTTTCTAACCCCATACTGTGAAACTGAAGCTCGTATAGGGGCTCTTTAGATTCACAGAAGACTATACGCTTTAAATAGCAGTCTGGACTGATGGCATTTCAAAAAGGAGGGCAGTGCAACAATATCAACAAGGCAGGATGTCTGTGATTCATTGTCTAATAAACACTTAGTACATCCTCGAAGAAAACTGTTCACCCTCTTTCCACCACGGGCATGCTCTGACTCAAACCCACAGAGGTTCCCCCTCACACCCTGGTCATACTCTGTTCAACTTCCTCCCCTCTGGTAGGCGATACAGGGCACTGCCTGCCAAAACCAGCCGACGCAAAGACAGCTTCTTTCCCCAAGCAGTCACTCTGTTGAACTCTCAGAACTCCCACATCCTGTCGCTGAAGGTCCATTAACAATTGTGATGTACCTCATATATATATTTTCAAACTCAAATATTGTTAACACTACCTCTGCACTGATCTGCCTTGCACTGTATTTATATTTTCATATTTATTTTGTAATCTTAAATCTGACCGTGTATATATACCGTATATATATATTTATATTTTATTTCATTCTTATCACTAACTGACTATTTGCACCATTTCGTCCATCTCTTGAATTGCTGTTGTGTATTCGTTTTTGTTCATTTGTAATATTGTTTACTTAACAGTATTTTTAATGTTTTAGTTTTTAGTGAATGTTGTCCTTGGAGAGCAAATAGTTGCCGAAGTCAAATTCCTTGTTTGTTTACGCAAACCTGGCCAATAAAGCTGATTCTGATTCTGACATGGCCTTTTTTGCCAACTATATAAAAGATTCTGATTATCTCTCGCTCACCTCAGCTCAGAGGGCCAGACTCTCGTGTCATATAACAACAACACTGTCCGCATCTCACATTCGGCCAGCCATACATCCATACATCTGTTCCATCCCCCCTTCATTTCCTCTGTCCCACTCGTTCTTTTTTTTTCCTTTTTTTTTGATAGTCCCCACCTCCCATTCGAGGGAAATGGCTTGGCCTTTCTGAAGTAAACAGGCATTAATCACTGCTTGAGAGAGAATTGTCTGTGGGGCAGCCCAAGGCAGTTGAAGTGGGGGACCACACATAGGCACATGGGAGCAGGAGATAGATGCTGTAGGGGTGTAGAGGTGTTACGGCCCCCTGTGGGAAGTGTACAGCACCAGCTGATGGGGTCAGTGTGTCCACCTTGGGTAAGTGTGTCAAGGACAGCGAGAGGAGGAGGTGGGGACTTTGGCTCTGGGGCGAAAATACCGCTGCTGTAAACTAGAGCAGTGGGCTGACTGAAAAATTCTTTGTTTCATCTTTATTTTATTATTATCTTTTTGCCCCTTTCTTTTTAACAAGAATACAAGGAGTTCACACATGTGTATACGCATACATTAATGAGTGATCCGTCATGAATATGAGAGAGAGATAGGGATACAAAACAAACATCACACACTTTCACTGGTAAATGTCAGAAAAAAGATCCACTGTGTACTTTCTCCTTCTGCCTCCAAAATAAAGTTTCTGGATGCGGTTTCATTTAGTATTCTTTGACATTTCAAATCTTTGATATTATTACCACAAAAATCTACTTCAAGCTGAATGTTTATGGATAAACCTAAACCCCCATTAAGAAAATGAGGACAAATATTTATGATTTCCTCTTGGTTTTGATGTACTGTACTGTGCTCATCATTAGTTCTAAGCCAGACTAATAACACAATCTCACGCAGTTTATGAACCATGAATGGCAAGTACAATTGCCATTTGAATCACAATTACTCCTTTCTTCTTGAGTGACCACATTAAAAGTGTCTTTTTATAGTTCTTAATGAATAATGGAAAATATGATATTTGAAATGGAATAAAAGAGGACATTGCTGACTGCTAATCAGTATGATTCGTTTTTTTATTCTACAGACTATTATATGAGGTTGAATTAACAATGTGTTTTGGGCTGTCCATATAAAAATGTACCACTGTATTATTCCTACTGTATACACCTAATAGCACCTAACTCACATAATGTATTGCATTTAACATGTCATTTTTACATTCACGTATATTCTTAGCATTAGCAACCACAGCTAATTAGTTATTTTTTCAATACACAACAGGCTTTAAGATACATTTTGACATAAAGATGCAGCTTACAGTAATGACCACAAACCCTTGCTGTTTATTATGATCATCTGCTATTTAATCAGATAAGCCAGTGTTTTCCAGCCAAAAGTGCTATAGACAACCCAGCATGATCAAATCCAATAACAGCTTTGTGCTTATTATCTGTGGAGGTCAAGTGTGCTATTCTCTTGTGGCAAATTCAAGCCTATTTTAACAGACATTTTTATAATAATAATAATTATCTGGTAGATTTTTTAATCATTCTCGGGAATTGTGCAACAATTCCTATAGTCATTGATGTTGCAAAAGTGAATGCTGAAGAATACCATTTAAATAATAAAAAAGTAAGCACTGCTTCAAAAATCCTAAAAGAATTATGTGAAAGGATTTCTCTGCACTTTTATTCTCTTCAACTTGAGGCGAGAGCACAGGCAGAGTTGCTATTTCTGCTCAACAAATTATCTCACCTCCCAGGCCTGAAAACCATTTAGAAAAAGGATATCATGTTTTCCCTAATGAACAGTAGTTGAGTTTTTAATCCATGCTTTTTTGATCCCCAGTGGGTGATGCGTCAACATTCCTGCTCTCTAAACTTTTTTTCATAGTGAGTGAAGGCTTTTAATGTGATGTATACAGTATAGCACATTGCACCTTTCTGTAGACATATAGGTTAAACAGTCACATACGTACAGTGGTATACAATCATATGAAAAAGTTTGGGAACCCCTCTCAGCCGGCATTATAATTGACTCTGCTTTCACACAAAAAAGATAAAAGTGGTATGTCTTTCATTTACCAGGGACAGCTAAGTACTGGGATGTTTTCCAAACAAAGATTTTTTGAAAAGCAGTATTTGGTTGTATGAAATAAAATAAAATGTGAAAAACTGGCTGTGCAAAAATATGGGAACCCTTGTGGTTTTGTTGATTTTAATGCCTGTAACAGCATGTAAAACTGAGGACTTTAAACACAAAGTTGGTTGGATTATGTTGTTAAGCCTTGAACCTCATATAAAGGTCTGTTTAATCATGAGAAAAGGTATTTTAGGTGCCTAAATGCAAGTTCCACTTCTCTTTGACTCTCTGCAGAAGTGAGACAGAATGTGATCATCAAAACAGCTCCCAAAAGATCTTAAAAACAAAGATTATTCATTGTCATGGTTTAGCGGAAGGCTACAAGAAGCTTTCCCAAAGGTTTCAATTGTCAATTTCTACTGTAAGGAACGTTGTCAGGGAATGGAAGGACACAGGCACAGTTGCAGTTAAACCCAGGTCTAGCAGACCAAGAAAAGTACAAGAGCGGCATATGCGGCGGATTGTGAGAATGGTTGCACACAACCCACAGATCACCTCCAAAGACCTGCAAGAACATCTGGCTGCAGATTGTGTATCTGTACATGGTTCTACAATTCAGTGCAATTTGCACCAAAACATCTGTATGGCCAGGTGATGAGAAGGAAGCCCTTTCTGCGCCCACGCCACAGATACAGTTGCATGGAGTATGCAAAAGCTCATTTAGACAAGCCAGATTCATATTGGAAGAAAATGCTTTGGACTGATGAGACACAAATTAAGTTATTTGGTCTTTATTAAAAGCAGATGTTTTGGTGCAAATTGCGCTGAATGGTTGAACGATGTACAGATACACAATCTGCAGCCAGATGTTCTTGCAGGCCTTTGGAGGTGATCTGTGGATTGTGTGCAACCATTCTCACAATCCTTCACCTATGCTGCTCCTGTTTTTTTCTTGGTCTGCCATGCCTTGGTTTAACTGCCACTATGCCTGTGTCCTTCCATTTCCTGACAACGTTCCCTACAGTCGAAATTGACAATTGAAACCTTTGGGAAAGCTTCTTGTAGCCTTCCCCTAAACCATGACAATGAACAATCTTTGTTTTTCAGATATTTTGGGAGCTGTTTTGATGATCCCATTCTGTCTCACTTCAGCAGAGAGTCAAAGAGAAGTGCAACTTGCATTTAGGCACCTAAATACCTTTTCTCATGATTAAACAGACATTTCTATGAGGTTCAAGGCTTAACAACATAATCCAACCAACTTTGTGTTTAAAGTAATCAGTTTTACATGCTGTTACAGGCATTAAAATCAACAAAACCACAAGGGTTCCTATATTTTTGCACAGCCAGTTTTTCACATTTTATTTTATTTCATACAACCAAATACTGCTTTTCAAAAAATCTTTGTTTGGAAAACACCCCAGTACTTAGCTGTTCCTGGTAAATGAAAGACATACCACTTTTATCTTTTTTTTGTGAAAGCAGAGTCAATTATAGACTCTGAGAGGGGTTCCCAAACTTTTTCATATGACTGTATGAAGCCAAATTGCACACTTGGATGTTTTTTTTCTCCTTCCATACAATTGATCAGCTCTTTTGATGTGGGTAAGATGCACCTGGAATGCTCCATGTAAAGGATTGGTTCGCAATTGTTCAAGGTTGTTTTAAACAACAATCGTACGCCTCTTACATTACAGCACTTTCTTGTCTTTGTAATCAGTTCTGACCCCCACTCGGACCCCCTCTGAAGTGTGGTAACTTGAGAGGGGTTATGTGAAGAGACAAATTTCAATGTGCCTCGTGTAAATGGACTAATACAGATAACTTAACAACAGTCCTGCAAAAGCGCATTCTTGTATCAGCTTCAGCTTATGTTTAGAATACATTTTCACCAAAGAAGGACTACATCATATTGTTCCACATCTCTCACATAAGAATAACATTACATTTACATACTACAGTATGGATAGGAGGAATGATTACTGACACCAAAAAAATCAGTTTTATTGTTCATGTGGGCATGTGAGTGTTGTTTTAACGTGGACTAAAAATGTCCCCCATACAGTATGTCCTAAAGGCTATTTATGTTGTGTATTGTTTGCTTCTCTTTGTCTTCGGCTGGTTACAACCATAGCACTCAGCTAGACAGAAGGGAGACATATGTTCCTCATCTTAAGTGGTGCTTTAAAGGGTATTGATGGTTTAAAAGCAGCTCCTAAGCGATCAATGAGGAGACTTCTCTGTCCACTTGCGTCATAATGGCAGTATGGAGGACAATAATTAGCTGCACCGACGGGAACTGTTGAAGAACTGTGCCCAAAACATCCTTATCGAAAGTCTGTTGTTTGTTTGTACATTTCAAAGGGATTCAAATGATCCAGCCTCAATAATACACTTAAATAGAGCCGATTAGGATTTTTCTTTTTCATTAAAGGTCCTTTGCTTTAGGTGACGTGACAGTTGGACAACAACTAGAGCCTTGGCAAAGTAGGAGCAGCACTCTGATTCCAATCAGCCAGATGGCTGCCAAAGCAACGTTTGGATGTAATTGGAAAGGAGGGGGGAAAAGCAGATTTCATACTTAAATTTATATTTCATGTCTTTAACAACCTCAAACTCCATAAAGCTGTCAAACATTTTGAATATTTTATGTTTCTGTTTTTTTAAACCTCCCCAATGTTTACGCAGGACAAAAAACATAATGGAAGTAAGCAACTGGAGTCTACACAAAATTATTGTATATACAGTACATACACATAAATATTTTTCAAACTACTTACATTAATAAAGGAATAGTTTTCACCACAATATTCCCAAGATAAGTTTTTGGTTATTTTATACAATAACTAATAACTAACTAACTATTTAATTAATAGTTTCACTGGCGTCGCTCACATTTGGCAGCCTGGGTTTGGCAGGAACTTGCAAAAAATCCAAATTCCTGGTAGATGAGAGAAGAAAGGGGCAGCATAATGTTTCGGAGGAACAGGAGGCTCTCCACTTTCCCTAAGACGCTTTCATCTGGCTTGTCTGAAAGTCGGCCTGTTGTTCTTTGTTAGGGGTGTGAGTTTCAGCTATGTTTTGAACTGACATGACACAGCCAGGGATGTTTGTACATCCAGCGTTTGAATTACGGAGGAGTAAAGGCCCTGCGTAGTTGATGTATGAGCAGGGTGTCAGCTCTGTCTGTTAACAATGATTTATGGACGCTTGAGGGGGGAGCAACGTCGGGTCGTGGTAATGCAGTTGGCTACTGTAAACACACCTAATGATGGCTCACACTGGAATCCATTACAACCCTTCACATTCCACTCTTGTGATTTTGCTAGGAGAAAATTGTCATATTCCAGGGGCAGCAAAGGGCCAAAATACCTCATTGAAACATCACAAAGAAGCATTGCCTTTGCTGACAATTCCTGACTGCACAAGTGAACTGCCCCAGGGGTACAACTGGAAATCCCAGAAAAGGAGTATCTGGGATTATCAAGAAAATGGTATAGCCATACTTAAACAAATCTACACAAACTCCTCCAGATAACAACATAACAAGAGTCACCTCAATTCTGTTGTAAGACAAGGATCGTGTTTCTCTCTGCAACCCGAAACTCGGACTCATCAAAGAAATTCCAATAAGCAGTAGAGACATTTCCCAGAGAGAGCGTCCTGTGGGGTTCCTTGGTGGCATGCAGCACTGATGGGTGGGGTCACTGTGTCAGACTCCAATTCTGCCCCATTACTCAGCACAAGCCCCATTAATGTATCGGCCATCTGATCTACACAGCTGCTGAAACAGGGGGGAGGACATGTAAACATAAAAGAGCAAAGGAACTCGGAAAGAAAGGGAAGGGGGTTCAAATGGGTTGTTACATCCCTGTTGTATAAAGCTCAAGTGCAATGAGCTATTACTGCTACTTGCTGCTGCACGGTTGCAAACTGTCAGCCCAAGGTCAAATCAATCGAAGATCAGCTGATTTACTGTGGACTCTGGGGGCACTCTTGAATGAGAGAAGGAGTGGAGAGAGAAAGTTGAAGTGTATCTCTGCAACGTGGGTGTTTTTAAACAGTCGTGTGTGGGGGTCTCTGAGCGTGTGTGTGTGTGTGTGTGCCTGCCTGCCTGCCTGCCTGCCTGCGTGTGTGTGCGCGTGTGTGTGTATGTGTGTGTGTGTGTGTGTGTGTGTGTGTGTGTGTGTGTGTGTACTCAACACAAAAGAGGGCAAAAAGCATGTGTCTGTTCGTGTGTAGTCGCATGGTAAGCATCCTTTTCTGGGAATGACCTGCTTGTCTCATTAATAGGTTGTTGCCAGAGGGGAACAATATGCAAACCAAGCAGGAAAAATGTAAATCAAAATATTTTCTCCCCCCCACCACCATTGTCTCACACACTCACTGACACAAATAAACACTGACACTCACACACACACAGACACAAACACACACAGACACACACACACATACACACACACACACACACACACACACACACACACACACACACACACACACACACACACACACACACACACACACACACACACACACACACACACACACACAGGGTCACAGTGTATGAAATTATGCAGCTCATAAAGCACTTACAGTCCTGATAGGTAAGGATTTTAATTTGTAAATAAACGTGTGCCTGCAACAGAGTCAAGACTCACCTCATCTTATTTATTTGGCATATAAACAGTTTTACAGCTTCAATAACGTGAAATTAAGTAACTGTTAATAGAAGATTTTGCACATAAGGCAGGGATCCATATTTGTCCTCTGTACGTACAGTATTTTGTTCCACCAATCTGTTTTAGTGCTGCATTTTACTGTAATACACAGCAATGGGTAAACACTGTGCTTGTGCTCACAAAAAAAACACCATAACAAGTAGGAAGCAAATGTTCCTAAATCCCATTTGCCTAAACAACAAAAAGCATATTTAAAATGTTGTATAAAAATGTCACCTTGACAATCCTTGTTTTGTATATTAAACACACACCAGCAGTATTAAAATCAATAGCTACAGAAGATCATGTTATCGATCCCACTGCTCCAGAAGTAGCAAACATGACATTGAGGGGGTGTTGATGAAAAAACAAAAAAGGGCATTCTTTTTCTTTTTTCTTTCTTTCTCTGCACCAGATTGGAGCCCGGAGAGCTTTCTGCCGCACCCCTGCTGAGATGGGCTGTGGTGGGAGAGCCCGGGCTTTCAGGCAGACTTGACTGGGGGCTCTAGACAGGAGAGAGGGGATCTAGAGGGGTCCCTTTTGGGCAAGGGGCGGGTGGTAACCCCGGACCCCTGCTCTGTTTCTGCTCCAGGTTACTCTGGTAATAGCAGGGGGTCCTCCCCTTCCAGTCCCTGAAGGGTCTCCTTACCCTCTGGATGAACCTCAATTAAAAAAGGTTGAAAGCATATCAAGTAAATCCTGTCTACTCAAGTAAGAATTGTCTCTATGCATTCATCATTTGTCGGAGGGAACTATATGATTTCTGTCAAGCACAAAAGCTAGAAAATGCACCTGAATTACATTCTGAATTTTGATTTGTTTTTATCATTCAACACAAATACTTTTGCACTTTCTTGTGCAATGTGCAAACCATCACATTTTCTGTATCACACCACACAATCATCTGTGCTTAAATGGCAGTTGTCATACTGTTATAGTAATGGTGGAAATAATCTCACAACCAAATAGAGATTTGGTATTTCCATTTGAAAGATTTTCAGATAAATTGTTTGAATTCTGACAGTCTCTGGCACTTAGATAGTTTTCTGCAAAAAGAAGAAGTGATTGTAACAAATTTTTATCCCTCTTCTCTCTTCCCACACCTCTTTCTACTGTTGGGGTTCGCTGTCTTGTAGGTACAATGCAAACACCGCTGGTCTCAATTTCATCGACATTGTTGCTACACTTAAGTGCAGTAACCTAATCCCCTACTGAAACAGAAGGGGATTCAACCTTAGCCGGCGGGCTGGGAGGGGAGCTGAGTGGAAGTGGAGGAGGGTGTTGTCACCGCACTTTACAACATTACGGCGTACTGTAGAAGTGGCAGGGGGCCCCGGGGTCATTTAGATAGGGTTCCTCTACCCTGAGGTGTTAAATTTAAAACCACATTTATTATCACAAAAAAAGCTTTTCTTTCAGCATCTGCTCACTTAACTTTAATTATAGCTTCCTTTCATGGGAGGAAGGCCATTAAGATGGGTTGGGTTCTTAATTCTCTCTCCGGTCGGCTCAGTATAGGGCACTGTGTCATGGCTGAATACCGCTCTGATATATGGAAAGGTGAAATTTATTCTTCTTCTTCCCTGTGCCAGTAAACACTCCACGCGGGTTTCTCTGAGATCTACAGTCCCCAAGGATCGAGACGAGCATTTCCAAGTGGGAATTTCAAAAGAAAAAAAGTAGGAAATACAATGTAAGGTTAAGTCTACGGCTGTAGTTGTAAACACAATGCATGTATTAAAGACTAACCCGTATGTTTGGTCTGAGTGTTTGTGAGCGTTCAGATTCAGTGTGCACTTTTGTTTGTGCATATACATGTTCATCCTTCTATAGGCCTCGTCGTGCACTTGGCCCATTTTTCCTCATTGTGTAGCGAGTACCCCACTGGGGAGGAAGACAAGGGAGATTAACTATGGTTCCTGTTGGTGAGGCTTTGATGTTAAGTCCTGGGGGACACGCTGTTCACTCACATTTTCTCTTCATCTGCTGTATGTCATTCAACGTGTACAACCACCTCCAAAGTCACCAAGTCCTCCATGGTGTTCGCTGCCTGCATTTAGAAACATCAGTCATGTTGTAGGATGCAGCCCATGACTTTGACCTCAAGTTGGTGAGCGAGCTTTTTATACCCCCCTGTTTTGTCTTGGGTGAGAAAACACAATGAGCTTGACTAAAACTCAGGACTTATGGGTATGTGTAAATGCCTAGTTGGTATACTATAGTTATACCACTGACACACATAAGGCAGAAATAATCTGCCTTATTAATGCACTTTGCACAATTCGTTTCAGCTTCTCCCTTCTGGAAAAAGGTTTTTAGTTCCAAGGTCTAAAACCAAGCGTTTTAAAAACAGCTTTGTTCCAGCTGCAATCACGCTGATGAACAAGCTGTAGAAACTGCTAAATTTGCACAACATTAACTTTGTATGTGTTATTTATTTATTTGTTGATTTTTAGATTATTATATCTGAATTATGTTGGTCAGTTTTAAGTGTCCAAATGTGGATTAGCACTGGAGCACTTTAATTGTTTTACCTACTGTATGTAACTGTCCCATTTGTGTTTGTGTGTATGTGATGTCCTAACTGTGTGACGGAAGCTCACTTTTAAACTGCGACACAAGTTTACGGGTACAAATAAAGTAACCTGAACCTGATAATCAATGTAGGAGAATTTTTTTTTTTATTATTTTTTATTTCATCCATTCTTTTGTCTGGCAACTTGACTGTCAATATTTCAGTCCAGGTGTGTAGGGTTAAACATTCTTGAGCTGCTAGCCTCAAGCAGAGATAAGGAGTGGGCTGCTGAGGTCTGGCAAGATCTCTTGTTTTTAAATCCACACCCTCAGATTATTTAAATGTTTATCTTGCTCTGGCACAAACAACGTTGGCGCCAACACTGGTGAGTCAGAAACCTTGAAATGAACCATCGGGTCACTGAGCATTAATTTCTAATGTTATTTAGGCATTCATGTACGACTTTCATGATTTATTTTTGATTAAATTATGAAAACTTAGCTGATTTCTTTAAAATATGGCAATCGTGCAATCTTAACGGCTTCATGGCCAAAACAGGATTGAAGTGAACCTCTGAAACGTAAGGGTATAGTTTTAGATATAGTATTCATGTTATGTAGTCAGGTCTTTGATCAAAAGTATGAAAATGAAAATAAGTATAAAAAGTTGGTTGTAAGTGACACGCAGAATAAATGATTGCCTTTCGTTGTCTTTTGCCTTTGCTTTAATCACAGATTAAGTGCTTAAAATGAAGCTATGACGGATTCAGAACATCACCTGATCAAACCAAACACAATACCCATTGCTTTTGTAATTCCTGATAATGATCATTACATGTTTAATCTTCTTAAGCACTTTCCCTGCAGAGAAGCAGGATGGCATTTTTCATTCAGCATCTCAGCTTACTCCACTTTGATAACAAGAAGCATATGGATATTATTGAGTTTTTTATTTAATGCCCTGAATAGTGTATATTTCATGTCAGAGCACGTTCTGTACCGTCAGTTAGAACTGTAAGATAGTCTGGGGTAATCAAAGGGACCAGAGAGTGAGACAGTTAACCTAACAATTGGTGGCAAGGCTACAAAGCAGTGTACAGTATGTATTTATACAAAACTTTTCTCCTCCTCTGATTAGTTTCTGTTATGAACTTTGATCATAAACTCCTCTTTGTAAGCTTACCATTAATTACAATTTAAGCAATATTTAGAGTTATAACTATCAAGCATTTGGCCTCCATGGCAGCTGGAGCCCTCTCTGGAGCTGACAGCATGATTGACGATTGAGACTGCACATGAATTTCAAATCCTGGAGGAACATACGGGGCCGGCAACATACACAGGTACAGAACTCCAGTAATAGGACTAAAAAGTGGGCAATTACCAGCTCTAAATGTAAATCAGCTGCATCCGCTTGTAGTCCCACTTTTTCCACCGTGTGGAGGCTGGTGAACTGAGGAGAGCCCCCCCTCACCCAACCCCCTCCCCCCCCCCCCCCCTTGTCTGCCCTGTCCTCCTGCTCAGTCACCAGGGACTGGTTGGAGAAACAACAGGCTTCTTGCTCCCTTTTGCATTCAATTATGGTTCATGTATAAATCTCCCAACCCTTAAACTAGAACATAGGAATCCAGGCTGGTGGCCAGCTATAATGCAAACACATATAGGCTGACACGGATCCTGTTATGGTATCTGAGCATTGGGGTGAAGCCAAGCATGTCTGCCATTGCTGCTCTTTTCACACATGCAGCAAATGGCATATCTCCTGCATGAACAGCTATTTCAAAAAATATTTAATATTTGGGTTTTTTTCTTTCTTTCCCAAGAGAGTATTTAATAGAGAGCTACCCTTGTATTTCCACAGTAAAATGATAACTAAACAAAAAGATAACATGGAATCTATAATTCTGAAAAATATTGTGCCCTTCCTCTTTTTTATTTATCTATTTATATTACAACCTGTTCAATATCACTTTAAGATCAAACCCTCTGGTCAAATAGCTTCTTGATGTCATTTTTTTGCGCGATTCCAGATTGGGCAGAGTTGATGCGAGGACTATGATTCACCAGATGGCACCATTGTGTGTTCTTCTTTTTTTCTGGCAGTCTGACCCTACTGAATATTGAAATGAGAGACCAGCCTGGATATGCGGGAAGGGAGGAAGTGTGAATTTTCTTGGAGTGAGCGCATTTCTTATCCGTCACCCTATCTGCATTGGACTGAATGGGCAGTCGCTGTCGGGCAGACATCAAATTGTTACTGTGGAGCTGCGATCTGGCATGGTCAGTGAGAAATAATGGTGCAACGATTACCAAAACATTTAGATAGTCACTTGAAAGAGGCAATTTGAGGGTTTCATGAGCATATTTTAATGATAAATGTTAAATGATTGTGATATCAATCCAAGTGTTTCTGAGCCAAGAGTCTAAAGAAATCCAGGGCCAAACACTCTTTGATCCGTGTGCACACAGGCATCTATCAAACATAAAATTCTTATTGTTGTAATTTATATATATTGTGCTTAAAAGAACCATTTCCAGTTCCTCTGTTGGAAAACAGAACAGATGTACCACCACAACAGATCCTCATTACACAGCTTTTTTTTTGGAACTATCTTAAATGTTCATTCTCAGGGCAGGTTGTATCTTTTCATCATTGGCTCTGGACCGTTTCATTAACCTCTTCCAACAGTGGAGGAGACACCAGGCAGCTGGACAGCATTTGGGCGCAGCTTGGGGACCGGACATGTGTTTGGCCGGGGCTGTGGTGTTGAAGAGAACTCGGATGTGGAGAGTGGAGAGTGGAAATGTCCAAAAAAAAGAAAACACTTGCCACTTAACTCGACCACAGACAGAACCCCAGTGTAGTAGACCATCAGCGACAACATACAACAGCTTATCTAGGGGATGTTTCAGGAGGACACATTGTTGTTCCAAGGCGGACAGAGAAAGACAGCCTTGGTCAGAATAGGGACATGTACTCGAACCAGACTGCCTTGTTGAAAGCAGTGTGTGTTGGCACATAGGGATTTGACTGTTTGTGAGATGTTCTCAGTGGGAAGCAAGGCAGTGGCTGGGCTGCCACCTTGAGGTTCACAGATGTATTTTGTCATATCTGGTGAAGCGTGATGCATGAGAAAATGTTGAAAGAGCTGGAAGACAGACAGAGTGTTTCTCTGATCTGAGGTTCACGCCATGTTCCAAATACCTTTGACTACTGCAGTGCATTTGCAATCATTCATAGCAGGGTTTGATAGTAAAGATTAGGATGAGGATGAACTATAATGAAACCTTTAAATACCAAAGCCTTTGAAAGGGTCGGCCCTATCGTTAATTTCCCAGTGACTTAGCTCATTATGGTTCTGGCCTGGCAGTATACCTGCTGTATCATGCACTATGGATGGACTGCACACCTCACACACAGTGAGGGCTGATGGGAAAGAGGGATGGCCGTATGTCACAGTTAGAGACAGTGGAAATGCATCGACGGTTCAGCCTCCAAAAAAGAACAGGACACATTGCTGGCAAATTTATAGAAGTATTAAACATTAAAAGCTCTGATGCAATTGCGATTTTGACGACAGGGGAATGGGATAGTTAATAACTGTCTCGGTGAGCAGATTCCTACAGCTTGAGATGGAGCCTACAATTAGGTCAAACTGGCTGGTGCATTAGCAGAAGGACAAGAGGCAGTTTCAGGACTTTTTTCTTCTTTGGGATGGGTGAAACGCGGCATTAATCACAGTAATGTTGCTGCAGTGGCGATAGAGACAGCCCATGACGCCTTCTCTGCATAATGTCCTAAAGTGAACACTGCGTTCCATTGCTAATTTATGTACTGCCATCCGGGGCTGTAACGGTAGAGCCTTCTGAAGATGCTTATTGCTCTATAGCTCACAGAAAGTACCAGAATACATTTGGCTCCCCGCATAGAAAACTTTACTATATTGTTGCTGCTGTAGTTTTATATCTGCAGGCTTTGATGAAGTCTGCAGAGCATCAGCTGCAGTGTGTGTGTAGCCTCTGGAAATGTGGGACAATGAGGAGCTGGCACTGTCCTGAGGTGCTGTGGATCACCTATCCACTAAAAAAAATGTAAGGAGATATAAAACAAAAGAATGGAGAAAGAGGCACATAACTGTCTTACTATTATTATTTCAAAGCAACCTTCCTGCTTCCTGCACATTATTCATTGTGCCATTTCAATTGATTTATTGCTGCTTATTTCCTCATTTTAGCACCATTCAGCATACTACATTAGTTAATGTATTGTGCTTTTTAAATGTGGAAATTTACTATGAGACATTCATTCTCATGGACCCCAAATCCTTGTAATTCAGATGTTATTAAAGAGAGGGCAATTTTGGAGTTATGGCGGTTGTTTTTGCATGTTGGCATGTTCTACCATAATTCAGTTTATTAAATCAGCTGCCTGAAAATAAGCCAATAATCTAGCCTATGAAATGCTCATGGCAAAAATGTGCATATGCAAGTAATTCACAGCTTTATGGACACAATAGTGATATAAATTTGGTATTTCCAATGCACATCGACGGTTCCTAACTAACCAAAATGCTCAGTAACACACACACCTGACTTATTTTATTAGATGTTCTTTAAAGTGGCTGTGAGGTATATTCAGTATTTCTTGATTCTAGCGTCACCTTTGGAAAAAAGTGGTAGTGATTTTACAACACCAGCGGCCAAATGTGTGCTGACAACGTGTGCATTTGTTTAGGAAGCGTGTGAAAGAGTGACCGCAGGATGCATTGCGAAGAGGTAATGTATTTATTTGTGACTATGTAAGATTAATAATGCTATAATCTAACAATGGTGAAGCAGATTGATCTGTGATTTAGTACCATTCAACACAGGATGATCTGAGAAAAAGGCATTAAAAAAGGCGTTGTTTTTGCTATTGGTCTCATTTGGTCATTTGGTATTCATCTGTTTCGTAAGCATTCAAAGTTCCTCATAGGAGGTTTAATGCACTGATGCTATGAGAAAAGTCCAATAACACACAATGAGAAAATCTGACACATCTCATGTAACTGAATTTGAAATAACGCAAAAAAAAATCTGTCAAAATTAAAACTAGTAATTGATTTGATGCTGCTGATTTTCTTAGTCGGAAAAGTGGTGTGATCAAAAGTTGCATTGCCACATAACATCGCACACATCTCTACCGCTGTGTGTTAATATTAGAAAGCTGCTCTTTCCTCTCCATAGTAAACACTGTGTGCATCTGTGTCAACATTACAGGCTTTAACTGCAGGCCACAGTACAGATGGGGCAACATGAATACGATGATGACGATGTAGATTGAAATACTAAATCCAATAAGCCATTTTGTGAGTCACTAAATATTGCACAGTGTGTGAAAAAGTTCCTCGACAAAGACACTCGTCTTCTCCGCACGTCTGCATGGAAGGAGATGATAGGTGTGTGCTATCCATCAGATCTGCTGAAGCAGCAGTGTACCTCTCAATGCTTCCCATCTCCCACACTGACAGACTGATATGGGAACGAGCAAGCAAGAGAGAATCAATTAGTGGCCCATACATTTGAATGACAGCGGGGATGGAGTAGATTTAGAGAGGACGGATCGGAATATTCTCTGGAAATTGTCAGTGAAGCAAAAATAAAGAAAGATGGATCTTGATCTCAAGTCCAATCAGTGTCAAGAATCTTAACATACTGTATGCGCGCACGCACGCACGCACACACACACACACACACACACACACACACTCCAACAAGTAGCCACACTCTGCATAAAAAGCTAATCCTGTGGTGATGATTGATCTGGTGGAGGTGATACAGCTGAAAGTTGAGGCATTGTGGCATTGGAATAGGAAAGAATTGAGAATGAAGTGGTGATGTTTATATTATGAAAAGAAACTTTCACATTATAATGACATTCTGATTTCAACATACTATAACTATTCATGTAATAGTGCAATGTATGATATTTACATTGTAGACTTACATTGCAGACGAACCCTAACACTAACACTAACACTTTTAATGTAAAATAAAAACAATGAGATACATGCTATTAATTAAACATTAATCCACAGAATGTCGGTAAAAAACGTTCATCATTCTAACTAAACGATATGTTATTAAAAAATTTCACTTTTATATGATGTCACTGGGAGAAAAAGATCCAGCCAAAGTGTTGTCCTTGAAGACACTGTAATGTTTGACAAAAAAATCTCTATATCTTGTTAAACTAATGTAATTTAATTTAATGGGGTTCTGTAATTAAGACCACTGTAGATGGTGAACAAGAATTTTGAAATGGATGTTGGTTGCACAAAGGAAACTGGCAATCTTTTCTTGTTGAGGGACACCGAATGATATGAATGGATACAAGTTCCAGCTAGCTCACACTGACAATTGAAATGATACAAAGTGCACTATATGTGGTCCCAGACTTGTGATCTGGAAAACTGCAGGTTTAACACTGAAAAATAAGAATTTAAAAAAACATAATGTTTTGAACATAGTCAAGGACATACCACTGCTAAAATACTCACTCACCACTGACATTCTTTCTGCGTTGTTGTTGGAAATAATTCACTCTAACGATGTAAGAATTTGAAAAAGTGCAACTGTTCTTTGCTTCCAGTTAACCATAAAATGCTGATCGGCCATCATATGATGCATTGTAATGGGTGGTGCACCAAGGCTCCATAAAAGCATTAACTGCTCAGTAAATCTCTTTAATAGATGAAAAAGTAGGAAAAAATCAATACTAAAACAAATAGAAATTAGCGAGTGCCTCCCAGCCACGCATACACACACAAACACACATTGTGTGCATGGTCAACATTGCACACAGCTCTCTTAATTTGCTGAACAAAAATGTCATTCATTAACAGATAAAAGCTTTAAAAGCTACTGGCCTATTATGGAAGTGCAATTGATACTAAAATGTTATGTACAGTTTTATTTCTTTAGCTGTAAAATTTAGGTGCCCCCTTTTGCACCCAAATGCCCATGCTCTGGCTTTGGCTGTTGTTGTTTTTATGATAGCATGCAGTTTGAATATGTGTCTCTGGTTTAATATCAAATACATTTGTATGTTGTGTTAACAAGATCATTAGAATAACAAGATAAAGTCACTAAATAACCCCCCGGGCACCATGTACAGTATGTTTGAACAAAATCCTTTCCAGTTGTTGCATTATAGGCCTACTTCACCGGTTGGAATATGAAGGTGTATTGAACTCGGAGATCCTATGAAGTATAAATGTGCAAAAAAAATTGAAATTGACATCTGTGATGTCACAGAAAGAGAAATGTAGGGTTAGACAGTGAGACCATAAAACACTCTTTCTGCCTTTTCTCAGGCTAGGATGATCCGATTTAAAAAATGTTTTGCACATTTATACTTCATAGGATCTCCGAGTTCAATACACCTTCATATTCCAACCGGTGAAGTAGGCCTATTAACAAAGTCAAATCGTTAGAATTTTAGTTGAACAGATCTTGAATAGTGTATCTGTAGCAAATTCCACTGCAATCCATAAAATGACACACTGAATCACAAACGTCAACCTCTTGGTGGAACTACATTTTAGGGAATCACCAAGGTCTGTTCGGTTCCTCCTCAGGGACCCATGAATGTCTGCGTAAAAATGTTCAAAAATATGAAATATTACATTCTAAATTCTGACTCTTTTCAAATTCAACCCCATCTCTCGGTTTTCATCAGCAAATGTACTTTGCTCACTTGTCATCATTCGGAAGATAGATGCTGTCATATCTGTCATATGTCTATATGTAGATGAATGGAGTTAAACCATAAGTGATGTTCCCAAGATCCACTTTCTTAGGGTCTGCTTTTTGGTAGATGTGTTGTGTTCAGGAAGTGCCTTGATGAAAGATCTGTTGGCATGATTGACAAACAAAAGATTGTTGTTCATCTTTACTGCCCAGACAGGTGCCTAAACCTTTGGAATAAAGATGTTTGTGAAAAAAATCATTCTATCATATTGCAACAATGAAACAGCAGTTTTTTTAATACATTTTTACATTGGACGGTTCAGAATATGCATTAGATTAGAGTGAATTAAAGAATACAAAGGAAGGAAGGGAATCCTCTTTCATTTGACTGGTTCCAAGAAAATGTTATGCTTATGTTACATTTACATCAGTCTTGAAATTCAAAGGATTGTAAAACAAAATATGTCTTATTTATAAAATCGAAAGGTGAAATATATCCCCATTGCCTATTTGCCTTTTCATGCGGTGAAGCGAGAACATTAATGTCTGAATAGCTAATGTGTTTGTTGCATTTATCAATTAAAGCTTGTCTTTGGGGAGCGCTAGCAGATGGGAATACAGCTGCGTAAAGTCAGAAGATAATCTTGTTAATTATTATCAAAATCTGCAGGGCAGACACAGGTCTTGTGATGTACGCAAAACATATGAATGCCCAAAAACTAAGGGTGTATTCACACATGCCGTGTTTAGTTCGGTTGAAACGAACTCAGATGCACTTCTGCCTTCGGTGCGCATCTTTCAGGCAGGTGTGAATACAGCAATCGCACTCGGGGGCGGACCAAACAAACGCTCCGAGACCCAGCTGAAGAGGTAGTCTCGGTGCGTTTCCAAACGCACTCTGCTGCAGTTCGTTTGTGGTGTGAATTTGTCCGGACTCGATCCGACCCAAATGCAGGAGGCACTGTGCCTTTTCTTTCTTTTCTTTTTTAATAAATAGCTGTCAGTTTCACATTATGGGAAAGTGTTGTTGTCGCCATTATTAGGACGATAAGTTGTGGTTTGACCGGGAGCCCAGAACAATATATTACATTTGATCGAGAGGACGCATAAACATGCTGAATGTGTTCAGCGATCAGATGAAGGAGAGGGGAGCGTCTCTCGCACAGTGCCAACAGGTTCACGCTGCGCAAGAAATGTGTGTTTTTATTTTGCTTCCCATGTACGGACCGTCAATACCCCGTGTCAGTTTGGAGCTGAACTGCGCCGACCCAGCTGATACACAGCTTAATCAGCTGAGTGTCATCTTGAGCCTATTCTTCTCGCGTGATGCGCGTCCAGCACCAAAACTACAGTAAAAATTATGTTTCACATTGTAGGCTACACGCCACATAACGTGGCATTGACATAGGGCTACATATTATAACCATATGAAACAACAATAATCCGATGTTTTTCCTCTTTATTTATAGGTTAGATGCAGGCCATTTTATTATTTTTAACCCCATATTATATCAATGATATATATTTCGCAGTTTTAACTTCGTGCTTCCTGTTTCTCTCCACCCCAGAATGTCTGTCCAATGAATGAATAACCTCAGATCACGTGTGGTTTTGCTTCGTAATGCTGGTTCACTTGCAAAAGGGGCAATATGAAAGTGGACCACACCAAACAAAAAAATCAAAACTCTATTTGGTCTGGACCAAAGCAAGTGAACTAGCGGACTTTCCCAGTGTGAATACACCCTAAGTGTTTACATTGTCATTTTTATTTTTTCAAAGAATATGCACAAGTTGGACAAGGGAGCTGTGTATCATTTTATCAAATAACACATTCTTCTCTTTGGGCATGCAATTTGGCAAATGGTTAGTTTTGCCTTTGCACTTGTTTTGACTCTCATGTTCACGCAGAGAGACAAGCTATGTTGGTTTGAGTCACGCCCAAGAAGAGACTGCTCCATTACACAGGGAAGCTCAAAGACTATCCGATTTGCCTCATTAAAATTAAGAACAGGGAAAGACCATTTAAGCACGTAGATAATCAGTGATAAACAACCCCACAATGCCATTATGAGGTAGAATTACAATGCAAGGGGCAGAGGCTACATGCAAACACAGCATGATTTAACAGTTTGAGATGAGCTTGGAGCCAGGGAAGAGCCATAAAGGCCTGTTTACTTAAAGACAGGTTAAAAATAGGCGAGAGCTGTTATCATCTCAGCAAGATGCAAATAAACAGTGATTTTATGACAGTGTTTTTATGACCTCTATTTCACAAAGTTTATTAATTTACTATATAATTTACTCTTCCATTAAGGACGTTTTTTAGCAAGTGCTGAGGCGCCAGGGGGGAGCAAGTGTGTGCGTGGTCTACATGCAAATGAAGGAGGAAAATGGCTCAGCATGTTAAAGGACTATGCTAACGTTTTACCCCGTCGTGTATTCCCTCATTTCAAGTAAACTATATTACTTTACATTGATTTCCATTGTTTTACATTAGCTATTTAAAATCAGCCTGCAGAAAAATTACATTTTAAGTCGGGGACTGTATCACAGGGAATATCTCACACAAAGGCTATGACACATAGTCATAGCACCATTGTATAATGGGAGTTGAAAGGTGTTGATATATCTAAAAGTAGATCCTGTATTATTACACTGAAATGTAACAACAGTGAAGGCAGTTATGACATTAACTCCTAAGCTTACCAGAGCAAGTTTCAAGTCATTTAAGGTTTGAAGGTGGTAAAAAAAGTCAAAATCTTAAGAAGAAAACTTAAAGATGATCAGTATTTTAAAATGTCATTTTTATAACAAGTAAATTAAACATGTAACATAAAATCACAAATACAGTATATATGACTGTTGATAGACTGGCATCCCTTTTGTCTTACAATCACCCTTTTTTTCCCAAAGTTGCTCCTCAGTAATCTTGTGTAAGATCATTTCTGCATTTCTGTAAACACTCTGACATTGTTTGAATCTGATTGAATAGAATTATTTTTCAGTAGCCATTTTGACAGTAAACAGTGCAAACTCTTTTAAGGGTGTCTACCAACTGTCACTGGTTTGGTGGAAAAGGAAACTAATTTCTCTCTCTCATCGTTTCTCCCTGATATACAGACACACACACACACACACACACACACACACACACACACACACACACATGTCCCCATTCCTTCGGTGGAGGAGTGCTGGGTCTTTTGGATTCTTCTACCAAAGTTCTTGTGGGAGTGGGGCTAAGACAGCCACACCGCCCCTTGCTGCACCAGACCCGGGGTTTTGAAATCCACTAATCGGCTTTAGTGGCCAAACACGATAAAGCTCCAGCCAGGATCAGGCCAATTTACAGTCTGCCAGTTTCTGTCCGTCCCGTGTGAGCTGCATATATCCACAGAGTAGCAGCTCAGCAATCCAGTCCGCTTAAAGAAGATTTCATTACTATCAGGGCCCTGAATTGGCAGAATCTTGTGGAATAAACCCCAGTGTGAACCATAGCCCTCTCTCTCTCTCTCTCTCTCGCTCTCCTCTCTCTCTCTCTCTCTCTCTCTCTCTCTCTGTCTCTTCTACAGCTGGTGGCTCAGTGGATATGCTGAGCTGCGATGGTGCTCTTCATGCGTTAGCCTCAGTGTGGGGTCCCAGCACAGAAGAAAGAGCTTAATGCATGTGTGTGTGTCACACAAGCACATCTGTGCAGATGGTGGTGCATGGCTGCTCATCATACAGACAGGCTGAGGACATTATAAGGAGTTTTAAATCTAATAAAGTTGACTATAAAAACGGCTCAGCAGCCTTTGAACCAGTATACTTCATAATCAATCTAAAAGTGCCAGGAAACTGGAAATAACTGAAATTATGGTTCAATGGTGTTGGAGTGGAAATCTTTTGAATACGGACACATGCATTTACATGGATTTCTGTGAAGAACTCAAAGCCGCTTCACAGGGTTTTTTCAACATAGTAATGAATGTCTGACAGATCTGTAGACATGACACTTGACACTTGGACTCAAGTCTCAAATATAAAAATTCAAAAATATCACTTTTGAGCTTTATGTAACTGCTAAAGCCCTAATCCATGACCGATCGAACTACACATGGTGGTTCTGCACTGATAATTCCTGAAACTCAGTCACAGATCATAAAATGTGTTATGGGAAGAATGCTGGAAATACCCATCAACACTAGATAGAAGGAGATATTTCTTAGCGGCCTATAAATGGCATCAGGTGGCTGTTGTATTTTTTGTTTAGTTTTTTATGAGCTGATCTTTGAAATGTCCACGGAAAACCATTCAATAATCCTGGATGTGAGCTTGCAGCTGCTCTGAGACTTGTCTTGAAACTTGACTCTAGAGACCTTGGACTTGCAACATTATAGCAAAAAACTTTAAAGGTGCTCCGAGAAACTTTCAGTTAATGTTAATTCTTGCACCCTCTTTGGACAAATGCGTCAGTGTTTTTTCTACGACAGCGAACACATGACAAAGATATTAAGAAAAGCTATATAAAAAAATCATTCTTTGCAGTGATGGCCTCGTTTGCTGTTATATGTGATTTATAATCATCAGAGGGAAAATGTGATACAATGAACAGGCATAGCAACACACCTTGAACATTTGATTATAAAGACTCTGCATTGAAAGATCTTGGTCTGAACTGTGTAAAACCCATATTAACACAGCTTTGAATAGAAAATGTCTAAATGTAAGGTCATTTAAATAATCAGAATTCAGAAACCGGACTTGCAACTGACTCGGACTCAGCAGTGATTCTCCACCAGCATTTCATTATCATATCCAACAGCTGACCTGAAGAGACAAGTTCCTTATCAAAGGCAATTATGTCACCGGGATGTTTAGGTTACCTGGGGCAACACGTTATATAACACTGTACGAGAATAAGCCGGAGCAGGGTTGTTCCAGGTATTTCAATCAAAAGAAAAATGTTGTTAAGAAAACAAGAAAAAAAAACACTCCAGGAACAACGGCATATTACAAAATTTATCTGAGGAGAATTTAGGCCGAGGACATCAAATTAGTTCATAACACCTTTGGGAGCAGCAGCAGAAGGTGTTCATCAACAAGGAAGAAAAAGCTCTTTATTTGGCTCGGAGACTGATTAACAGTCGCAGAATACTTAAAAATCTAGACGGTTTTAGGAGTGCCGTTAATCTCGGGTTTTATTGTGGGTCGTAAATCAAGAGGGGGCAATGCTGGGCTCAAGTAATTTTTAGAATATTGCTGTCATTACTTTTGAACAGTTTCTATTTTTCCCCAAAGCCCTTTTGTAGAGAGCAGTTATCTACTTACTGTTGCCCTGAGTGCACAATGCAGAATCTGAGGTGTTGGATCGAGGGAAAGGGCGCAAGGTGCCTGCTCCGACTAAGATAAGGAGAAGCCCCAACACATCTCCTCAAAGACACTAAACATTTACCTTATTTTAGTTATAACTGCATTGCACTGCTTGCTCTGTAATGACTGTCACCGGTTTCATATATGAAACAGGTCAATTTTCAATCAGAGAAGTTAAATTATAACTCAAAAACATCTAATTTGACAAATTTGATCATAGCATATCTTTTTATAAGCTTCTTAATTAATAAAATAAGAACTTTATTTTGACAGAAACAAATAACGAAAGACAGAAACAAAAGCCAAGATAAAGAATAGCAAAGGTATGGCTGGCTGTATGGTATGGGAACAGAAGGACTGCCCCGTGGCTCTGATATCATTTTCAGGTATTGTGCCAGCTCTGCTGCCATGCACAGATTTCCGGCCTGGCCCCGGAGCCCAAACATCCCGTGTAGATGCAAAGGGCCCTGTGCCCTGCGGGTAAATACACTGTAAGACCAGCCTGCACGTTAATATCTACAACACATCGAGTAATATCCACTCTCTGGTCTACTGAGAGAAAAAAAGACTGTTGACTCTCCACTTTTTGAATTGGCTGACAATTGGGCCTTTTTCCCAACCGTCTTTACTGTTTGAGTGTAGCTCCTGTTTACTGTTTACTGTGACATGTTTGTTTAACAAACATGCCAGCACAAAACGTAAAACTTAAGTTCAAGATGTTGATGATTCATCTGTGTGAAATAAACATGGACAGTATGTTGATTTTGTTTTTTGCACATTCACACAGATGGTCTGTCTGTTAATAAAATAATGTACAACTGAAATAAACTATTCATTCATTGCTAAACTTTTCATTCATAAATCAGTGTGGGGCTAAAAGAGACATAACCTTTTGCAATGTTGTGTACTGTGCAACTCTGAATAATAAGTGATAGATGGAGATTAGTCAATGGTGGCACTTGTTAAGTATAACGCTGCTTGGCTTGTGATTCTGCCTTCTGTCTTTCTTTACACGCTGGCGTCACACAGTTTTACTACCCAAAATAATCACACATTTAACAGGCTGGGGACTTTGCAGTCAGCTAACTTTAATATCGATAATAAAGAAATCATTTGTGACTATAATAACTGGCCCAACACATTTCTGATATTTCCCTCCTACTCAGCTTGTTAAATGAAATCTGTCCAATCCTATTCCTGTTTACCTCCAAATAACCTGTCTCCTTCAATCTCATTGGCCCGTGCCCTCAGGTCTGCACCCCACACATTCACATAGGCATTGCGCGGTCCCGTCCAGGCTCAGGGGCGTCCTCTTGGCATTGGCAGTAGTGACCTCCACGTTTCCCCCTGGCACAGGGTCAATTATTCACCGCACGGGAACTACACCTGTGTCCCTTGTGAATCTCTCCCGACAAGCAGCAGCCAAAAAAAAAATGAGTCTATTACCATGGTGTTGCCAGGTGATGGATTTCATGTTCGCTAGTGGAGTGCAGGTTAAAAAAAAACCTGGGGAAGCCACTGAAGGTGACCTTCACAGCTAAAATATCTCTACCGGCCGTGCGTGCAGACACACACACACACACAGGCTCCCATGAGGAAATATCAAAGGAAAGGGCGGAGCATCGGTCTCCATGTCAGACTTGTTTGTTTGCGGTGGGTTATTGTTGTGTACGGTGTAAATCGGAGCGACCTTGAGCTGCAAAAATTCTTCCACACGATGATCCCTGGTGGGCAATAATGCCTGTGTAATGTCTACGAGAAGAAAAAAAACAGTTCACTGGCTTTTTTACTTGGGAACAGACTTATCACATAATCTTTGTGTTGACCAGCCTGTACTGTTTATGTCATCATTTCTGTCTCTTTTTAGCATCATTAAAGAAAAAGTTATGGACTACAATGAAATGTTGAGAATACAGTATAGTGGACATACAAGTTCTCTTATAAAGACAAAATACAATGTTGAGAATACTAAAAAACCTTATTAAAACACAAACGATGCATCTTTGCTACAACCTCTTTTTTGCCGAAACGAGACATCCTCTAAGCTCGACCAATAACTGCGCTGCACTGTACAAGGGTGAATGTATTGAATATTTTTTGCTTCGGGGCTTGTTAGGCGGTCCCTGTGCTCTCGTCTCCCAGCCAGCTGCACATAGAGCTCTATATATTATTTGTCTAGCTTAGAGGACATCTTCTTTGGGCAAAAATAAGGTCCAATGCCTGCCTTACGACTATGGCAAATATGCATTGCTTGGGTTGTATTAACATTTTACTTATGAGTTATTTATGCTGGAAATTTGAATCTGTCAAAAAATGTCTAACTTTATCACATTCTTGAAATGTCGAGTGTATTCTAACATTGTATTTCCACTTAATTCTTGACATCATCATCTTCATTTTTTTCCCTGTGGCCCTAATAGTCTTTGGTAAGAGCTACAGTGAACTGTTAATATATATTCTAGAGCTGGGGTCTTCTAGCGGTGGAGAATCATCACCTTTCACAACACATTCCCAGTACCCACTAGTGGGGGTGGCATCTGCAGTGCTCAAGGCAGGATGGCAGCAATGCAGGACAGCACCAACCCAAGCTGTTAGACCTGCTGTCCGCTAATCCATTCCAGTGTGGAGGAGCAGGCGGTGAACCCCATGCAGGCAGCACTTCAGGTCAATAGATATGGTCAATACATGCGGTCAGAACATGTGGTCGCGACAACAGTTCTACTGGACCATGACTAACAGACTGGGTTTGGTGTGCTGTGGGCCTCTCTTTCTCTGTGTGAGAGAGAGAGAGACAGAGAGTGTGTGTGTGTGTGTGTGTTGGTGTGTGTGTGCGTGTTTGTGCGTGTGTGTGCGTGCGTGCGTGTGTGCGTGTGTGTGTGTGTGTTTGTGTGCCTGCTTGCCTGTAGCTATACTGTATGTCCTTGTGTGAGTGTGTGTTAGAGAGGCTGTATGTCCTTTTTGTCTGTGTGCACTAATGCATGCTCATATAATGGAGCACGTTGCCAGGAGACTTGGCTTACACACTTGGGAGAGACAGGTGAGCCATGTTGCGGGGAACAGGCAGGTTTTTTTTTTTGGAGCAGCCTCTCCTCTCTCTGTTACTTTGGACCGTTGGTGTGTCTGTCTTAATACCAGCGTGTGTCAGCTGTCCTCAGCATGCAGAGGCACTGAAGTGTACAGCTCCAGTCTGCTGCGCTACGGCCTCACCCAGCTTCCCAGCCCGCCAACCAGGCCAGACATGGCACAAGACCGAAGCCATGAGCACCGCACGACTCCGCTTGTTTTTGTTTCATAAGAAAACAAAACATATTCTTTGTTTGATCAAAAATGTACCGTGTTCGATTCAGAAAAATTCATTCATTTTGCGATGGATGGTATGTCTAAAAGTTGCATAGAGCAATTCAATGATTGAGGAGCTGGTTTGTATGCAGTCAGACAGGTCAAGCCACATATTATTCCATAAAGTGGTCAGTTTTGGAGATTACTATGGAAATGAGACTACCAAGTTATGCACTACACATACTACTACTGAGGGTTAAGAAACACAACTGTGAAACATTTATAGAATACTTAGTGTTTTATGGGAGGTTTTATTGCCCATCTGCCATGGGCACAGTTATAAGAGCTTGAATTTACTGATATGTACCAAACTCTTAGCAAAATACAAATTCATCGCTATGTTCATATATACTTGAATTATTGACTCCGCTTTTGTTTTTAATTGTCATGACGATCAAATACATATTATTTTCCTAAAAATCGATGCATGCAGCTGTCGCCGATGCATAACGTGTAATCTCGAACATAAAAAACACACACACTGTATGTGTCTTTATACAGGTTAAACAAATGCTCTCATGCACCATTACAAGAACCTCTTTATCCTCTAATCTTGTCATAGATAATGATGTCGGAATTTGACTAATAGCCGTGTCAATTAATGAGACAATAAGCATACGAAACATCCCCTCAGTGCCTGTCATTAATCACAAAGACCAAGGTCATGTGATTTGGTTTTTAGAGGACCAGACACGGCATGCATGGAAAGACTCTCTACTGTACAATACTCCAGTGAGGAGGGAAGAGTGAAGCTTTCTTTCAGTTTTGTCAAATCCTTTCCTGATAAATATGTTTTTGTCATGACTGCCAAACCCTTCTTGCCTATACAGTACTGTCGGGAGGAAGGGGTACTGAGGCCATACTTTTTAGTGATGGGTAAAACAGCACCGGCTGAAGGCACAAGGATGAACTATGAATCTAAATCAAAAAGACAAAACACATCTCGCTAATAAGCCACAGCGCAGCACACCCTCTCACTGCGTGTTATGAGCTCAAACAGCTGTGCGTCCGTTAATGTTGTTCCATGATTAACACTAACAGTATGTGTGGATAATAGGTTATTTTGGTGTACTGATTAATGTTGTTGTTGTCAATCTCTTCTGTATTTTCTGTAGATTCCAATCCTGTGTTTTGAGCGTCGGTGGATTGGGGGCCACTCTTTTTATTTACATTTGGGTCACAGATTGGACTTTTAAGCCTTGTCCCCGGAGTTCTGAAAATGAACCTGGACAGCCGCTCATAACTCAGAAAGGTTACTCCCTGGCAGCAGATATAGATAAATGTCAGCAACCTAGCTGAGGCTTTACTGTAACAGAGCAGACGTGATTTTTTCTTCTGATATTTACACAGCAAAGCCGAGTCTGAAGGCTGGGGGAAGACAAGGCCCAGCTGACAGATGTAATGTTAATTTATTGTCCAGCGATGGAGTTTGATACTATAATATTCTGTATATATATTATAAATTTATATAATGATAAATAAACAGAATGGTTATCAATCACGAGGATCTATAATTTGAATGTTATTTTGTTTTGTGTTTTGTTTTACAATATGTCATGTAAAGTATAGGCAATTCCCCTTCCTCAATAGAAATGTACCTTTATAGCCTGGCTTTGTTTCATTCATCTCTTGTGCTTGGGTTGGATCTTTTCCCTTCCACCCCAAGCCCTCATCACAAGGGTTGTAGACCAAAACTCACCTCCGTGCGCTGTCATTAATCGAGGGAGAACCTGAGGCATGTCTCTGCGAGAGGTTACCCCCAGAACTCAAATGAGGGATGGGAAGAGGAGGGGAGAACAGAAGAAGGCCAATTTGTGTGTTAGCCCCAGCAGCAGGGCAGGCAGGCACTTAATTCTGTGGAAGCGCATCATTATATGCACCATTTACCAGATGCCCATTTAACATGCAATAATTAGATCACTCAGTTTGAAAGGGGAAAAAAAGAAAAAAAAAGCCAAGACTTGGGCTACTTAAATAGGGTCCCCATGCCATAACATTAGCAGCCCCCCCACAGGGTCACTTGTCAAAACAGTTTGAGAGATTAATTCTTTGGAGTGTTGAGGAGAAAAACGCATAGGCAGGCTCTACTTTTGTTTCCCTCCTTTGTTCTTTGATGCACAGTTTTCCCCTCAAAGGAAACAGTACAAGGAAGCATTTTAACAGTAAATTGCCGCATATTCTTCCACATTATACTACAGATGAAATAAGAAATGTAAATATTGAATGCTAAATATCTTAAGGTTATAATTGACAAATACCAAAGCTGAAATAAGACTGAAAAGCCCCTTTTCATGAATTAGGCTGATCGAAGAGACAGAGAGAGGGAGCGAGGGAGAAATTCTCATTTTCCCATGGTGAGTCATTTAAAAAAGGATTTCAGAAAGTATGTTTATGTTTTAGTTTTTTTGTCAATCATATCCCATAATTGGATTTTAAAGTAGTTTCCTTTATACTGTGACCTCCCTTAAAGCTGGGGTGGAGGATTTGGGGAGAAAATGGCAGTTGGGATAGAGATTTGAATCCAAATACCTCAACCGCTCCACTTGTTCTCTTTGGTCCCTCCCCTATGGTCCCTCCCTGACACGCTCTACAGTCTATACCAACAACGTCATGCCAAAGTGAATGGACAGTCCCAACAGCCAATAAGAACAGATAATCTGAGCCTCGCTCTGATTGGTCAAAGTGTACAGCTCAGGATAATTTTGACCAATCAGAAATCACATACCCCAGCTTTAACTCTTTATCTTGTATATTACCAATCACCACATTTGAAACTGTATCTCACTCTTGCATAAGCCTGGTGTATGACTCTTATGTTGCAAACCTGACAAAAGCCTTATCCGTTAAGCCCAGTACTTTTTCTTGCTTTGCGTTAATAATGCCCATCCATTTCCAACGAAGAATCGCTTCATTTCTCTCTGAAGCGACTTCAGTTCATCACACACGCGACTACTGCGGAGTCCATTCTCTCAGGCAGAGAGCAGATAACAAACCGCAGGAGGAGAGAGTGTACTGTATATGCCACGCAGGTAGACCCGGTCGCTCTTGTGTCATGGGCCTGAACCTGTGCGCTCTGTCAGTCCTGAGAGGGAGATGTCCAATCCCCTGCCTTCACTGGTGCTGTTATGGAGATGTTAATGGAGTAATTTATGAAAGATATAAAGTGAAATAGGTCATCAGCTTGAAGCCTTTTCATTGTTGGTGTGTGTGTGTGTGTGTGTGTGTGTGTGTGTGTGTGTGTGTGTGTGTGTGTGTGTGTGTGTGTGTGTGTGTGTGTGTGTGTGTGTGTGTGTGTGTGTGTGTGTACTACACTACACTACAGTATGCTCCTTTTCAGCTGAGGGCAGTCATGGAGCACTGGTACATCCCCTGGGCCGGGGAGAGTGAGTGGTACCTGAGGAGTTAAATGGCCTGAGGAGGACACGGTCCACCATGCCTGTATTCTGTAAAGCTCTATAGAACAGCCTAATACAATGGTATAGAAGAAAGGGTCTGCTGCTGCATTTATGGACTGAAAATGTGTGTGGTGAGGGTAAAGTCATACGCTGTCATCTGAGTTGTACTGCAACATTCAGTATATACTGTACATGGTATAGCAGAAATTCAGCAGAAGCATTAAAAGGCTTTCAAATGAACAAAATTCAATTAAACGTTGAAAAGATCACCCAAACTTTTCTTTATTTCCTTACCAACTTCTGTATTTTCTTTTACATTGTCTTAGTTCGTAGCTGCTGTACAACGTAAATTGCCTCCAAACCACAGCTTATAGCAGACACCTTAGTGCCCTGTTTATTAGCCTAATGATAAATAATAATACCCACAGTAGCTAATATAATAATTAGGGCTGTCAAACGATTACAATTTTTAATCAGATTAATCACAGGATTCTGTGGATTAATTAATTTTACCATTCGAAATATGCCCGAAAAATTAGAATTGTCTCTGTATATTGTTGTATGAACGGAAAGATAAAGGACAGGAGGTGGATATGTACATTTAAAATTAGTATTTCTATTAATTGAAAATCCAAATGATGGTTTTAATACTGAAAATAAATTTAAATCAAACTAAAATATATAGGCTACCTACCACACCATAATTCAATTGGTCTGTCTCTTTACTATGTCTTTGGGCAAATATTGGCTATACAATGGCATTTATTTTGTGAATCTATAGGTTGTGCATTCTTGAATAGGCCTACAACTTGATTAGCCTACAGTCCGCAGTGTGTGTGTGTATGTGTGTGTGTGTGTGTGTGTGTGTGTGTGTGTGTACGCGCGAACACGTCCTAGGGGACTGTTCATTTGTGCTAGGAAGCCGACGTTATGTTGTCTACTCACACACACCTCTGAAAACTGCAGACGTTTGTGTCCTGGCGGGCTCTGAACAGAGTGGACAATGTTTCTCCTCCTGTTGCTCCCGACATCAACTGTCACCCGCGGCAGTTGATTTTATATACTATCTATGCCCCGGACACAGACGTGACCGTTAGCAGTTTAAAACACGGCATGGGCTAGCATACTGCTATGTTTGGCTGCACGCAGCTACTGATCCTGGGTCAGCCACAACATTAAAGTGACTGTAGTACAGAGCCGGTGGGATGCACGGGGCAGATCAATCTGCACATGCGTTAATCGCGATAAAAAAATTAACGCATTAATTCCAGAAATTAATCACCCTGCGTTAACGCGATAATTTTGACAGCCCTAATAATAATGCAAATTGACTATTGCTTTAACTAAAAAAAACACAGACAGATTGATGAGACCACCAAGGTCCATTCTAAAAACGTCACAAAGTTATATCACCATAAGTGAGAGCCAGTCAACTCATCTTCACTTAGAAATTAAAGGTGTTTTGTAAGTGATGCAGCCATTGTCATCTAAACTGTCAGTGTCAGCAGGAGATGATATACCCATTTAATAATAGAAAGAGGTTTAATATGACTCTGTCCCTGAGATTGGCAGACCTTGATTGGCTAGCAAGACCATTTCCCTTTGCAGATAAAATGAAACTACCTTCAGCATAATTTATAGATGTAATGTTGTGGGGCAGTCCTGAGCTCATATTTGAAATGACAATTTGAAGGTGGGTGCGTGCACGTGTCCACATGCAAAAACATGATGCATTTCCAAACACAGATACTAAGGTTATTTTCACAATAAAACCAGAAGTTATACACGGTTAAACAAATGCCCCTGGTTGAGTTGGTTCAGTCAGTGTCTCCTGTTGGTCTAACACTATGTCAACCAACAAAGATCATTCATTAAGGTTAACCTCCACTCACCTGCACAACTAAGTAATGCTGACCACTCCACAAGACCCAAACAAACGAGCAAGCAAGCAAACACCTACTCTGTCAAGAGAGTTGAATATCATTTCTGAAGTAATTCAGCATCAAATTGAGCCGAACCCTTTCACTGCAATTTTTGGCATTGCTCCAAATCCGGGCTTGCCTAAAGTGAAGCTGAAGGTACTGGCCTTTACTTCATTACTTGCTCGTAGGGTTATCTTACTCAAGTGGAAAGATCCTGCTCCTCCTTCCCACTCACATTGGATTAGAGACACTATGGCATGTATGAATTTAGAGAAAATACATTACACTACCCAGGGATCCGAGAATAAATTTGACAGAATTTGGCGCCCCTTCCTTAATTATTTTAAAAAACCAACAATAATTATAGAAGAGTAGCTACCCCCTCCCCTCCCCTCTTTTATTTGATTTCATTTTATTTCTTTATGTGTTTTTTTTTTGTTTTGTTTTTTTTTGTTTGTGTTTTTTTTCATATTGATTGTTTGCTTTTGTTTCTTGTGGTGTGTGTTTCGTGTTGTTGGGTGTGAGGGTGGGAGGTGGGTGGGGTATGTTCGGGAGAAAAAGGGGAAAAAATTTGTACTCGCTGTGCTACAATTCCGTTGTTATTAACATTTAATAAAAAAACCTTTGAAAGAAAGAGAGTTGAATATGCCACCAATTCACTCCCAAAGTATTCAAATATCATAGAATGATACTCTCACATAACAGCATCAGATCCTTGAGTATCAGTAATGACAATATAAGCTAATGCAGCTTTGTCTGCAGATGGTGGAGAAGAGCAGAAGCCTCCAGGCGATGACTGACACCTCTTATGTGTTCCATTAAAGTTCAGGAGACCCTCTGCTTGGATCTGAAATCAAAGAGGAGGAAATTGACCCAAATATCTGTGAGACAGACGCATTCATCATCCCAAGATAAAATGTGTTCCCTCAATATGGTTGTAATAGTTTACTGCCACACAGAGGGGCTTTAGTGTCGACAAGAGTCTGGTTCACGGTAGCAGGGCTGCAGCAGTCAGTTGGTAGGACACAGACGTGATTACCATGCGACCTTTCTATGCCGTATGGTTTTATAAGAAGGTCACAATTTTGTCAGATCATTGAGAGACACTGCAGTGGCTTTTAGTAATGTACTGACATGCAGTCAGTCCATGCAAAGGGTCTTTTTTGTGAGCATTAAATGGCAAATAACATGAATTTGAGGCTACCATGCTGGTCTTGAATGTAATGTGACAGCAGGGCTCTCTTTAGAAACTCTGCCCTGTGGACCAAAGGGTCCTATTACTTAAATGAGCTCTATTAGCGTATCCGTGGGGACCACCGCATCGAGCAAACTCACAGACCTGCTCACAGATTCTAAAAACAGCTTTTGTTATGCCACCCCTCTATTGCCCTCCAGTTTCTCACTAATTTACATACAAATTGATCTTGAGGTAAATCAGATGTCACTTTTCTCCGGGTCACGAAGAACACGCTGAGATAATGAAATCAGGGTCTGCTGAGTGCTACGTTTGCACAGGCTACCAGATGGGTCTCTTTCTTAATGCAATGCCTCGGCCTGAATGTGCGTGAATGGATGGGTGCACACACATGTTGGTGAGAGTGCACCTGCATGCGTGTTTGTTTGCCTATGTGGAAATTACTTAACATGTTCTATTTATTTTGCCAATAAAAAAGTAAATGTGTGTGCTCATGTGTGATCATTCAGTTAATGGATCTGTGTAGGACACACGCTTCCCCTGTGACTTTGGAGATTGCTCTGATTTGCTTGGTGAATACATTACTGTGGCTGCAAACTAGTGTCTCTATCTACATTTGCTTAAGGCAAGGCAAGGCAAAGCAAGTTTATTTATACAGCACAATTCAGGCACAAGGCCATTCAAAGTGCTTTACAGGGGCCGAAAATACAACAAGATTTGACATAAGAAATTGCATTTAAGAGATTGTAAAAACAAAGAAAATACATCAAGATTCAAGATTAGACATTAAACATTTAAGCAGTGATGTAGAATGGCTACAATGAAAATGACGTGACTGACAATAGAAGAGAAATTAAGAGAAAAATACACTGGCCTGCAGTTTTTTCCCTGTTTGGTGGTTTCTTTTCTTCATACAAAACATTTATATTAGTCTAGCATACAAAAGTACTAAACCCTAAAACAATTAATCAGTCCTCGAATGGATTCCTCGAGGCTTCCCCCTCAGAAAAATAAATGACAGGCTTGTGGAAGGAGGGACCAGAAATATGAACATTAGAAGGACAAGAACTCGATGGACCATCACATCCCATTAATGTTGTCAGGGGATAAATTAAAGAGAACAGCCAAATGTGCCATGTTTCTGTGATGGGACAAACTGACTTTGGGGAGAGAGTAGGTATGACTGATGATAAGTGTTAATAAAAGGCAAAGACTAAGATGCATACATCAATTTTAAGCATTTTTAAGGATAAGAATTATCTGAGCGAGTGCATTAACAATTTCTTAAAACAGGAATTAAAAGGTCCATACCAGTGTTTTAGCACAATGTGATGAATTGCATTTGCAATATCCAATTTCCTATTGTATAATGAAAACAATGTGTTTGATAGATTCATGTAACCTTCCAGGTAGCCCTTGGCATTGGTTAATTTCTCAACAGGAAGAAAATTAACTCAATGAAACAAATTTGAGGTTGATAATCCATCGTGGTGGACAGTGTTAAAAAATGCGCGACAATGTGCCTTTGTAACTATGTTTGTAAAGTATAACATTGTTGTTTTATTTATACAGTATGATGCCTTTAAGATCCTCTTTTAAGTCACCAAATTGATTTGTTTTTGTCATTTTGGGTTCACCACAGCTCACTAAAAAAACAATGCTTTTCAGCAGCCAATTGTGAGATGTCAAAACCACACTCACAAACCTTTCAAATCATTGCATGGAAACCCTGTTATAACGAAGTTTTGAGGGGAAACAAAACTGGAAATGTAGTTAACTGTGATGGCGTTTGGCTATCTCAAGAAAGTTTCTAGTCTTTGATTATAATTCTGCAAAGTTATACTGAAAGGCAAACAAACATGAATAGCTGCCTGAAGGATGAGAACAGTTTTGAAACGCTGTGGCATGCTTTTGAAAATGTTTAAAAGTTGCATAAAGCAAACGAAAATGCAGATTAAAATGCACTAGTAATGTATGGTTCTTTTTCATGTATTTTCATAGTGTTTACAGTATATGCCTATATGTCCGTCAGCGAAAAAAGTAACTACCGACAACTGACATACAAAAGAGGGTTTTAAATGATGCAGGAGACGCTGCAGACCCTCTGTGTAGTAATTCCTCTACTTCAAATCATAAATACAATGAAAAGAAAGAAGAGGAGTGATGTGAGGCCCGGGAGTCATCAGTCAGACTGACAGGCTTGAAATAGAACAATACCGTTCTCACCTCCCCTCCTGGGCTGCAGACTGGTTTTGGTATTTGTTAAATAACTCTAGTATTCATGAGATTGCTACCAAGCCCTGCCTCTAAAGCTTTCCTATGGCAATCAACAGGAAGGTGAAAAATTACGGTTAATGTGTTCATTCCTGACCAAAACACTGGCCCATTACATATGAAGTTAGAGTTAAAAAAAATGCACAAGCAGTTTGATTAATGGATCATTTGAGGGGAAAACTTGGTTAAGTTATAGTGAACTGAATATTAAATGGCTGAGATATTAATGATTATATCGTATAGTTCTGCATATTCTCCTCCTCCTCTGCTTGCTTTCATATTGGTAAATTCTCCTATCAGATGAGCACAGACCAGATTTCTTCAGTTGAATGAGTCAGTATATCTTCTTTCTTCATAACACTGTCATAAGAGGATAAGAGAGCTCATAATGGTGCAGTGGTTTATTTTACCCTCAGTGGGCAGTGGGGGCATTCTTTGGTCAGTTTACGAGGGAAATAAATCAAAGTAACAATAACAAGAATTGACCAGAGACATCTCAGGGACCAGGCGGAACTACTAAGGGTGAAAAAGGTGAGCCCTGGCGAGCTCTGAGCCAATTGCAGAGCAGCCTTGGCACAATAAATTTAACACAAATTGCCTGCTTTAATTAGGGTCATGATCTGTGGATTGGAGTGTCAGTAGCCTCCAGTAAAAAGGCCTGACAAATGGGACACACAGATTCCCAGCACAGTGTAATGAAGGTATAAAGATTGAAAACATTTTTGGATCCGTCTGCAGACAGAATAGAAGTTAATGCCAGGCGTTGTGTCACCTGGATGGGGGAGGACCAGGCCGATCCTATAGGGACATCTCTGGTGTATGTTAAATACCAGTGGTCTAGCATAAAGAGAACATATAATTCATATAATATAAGCTCTCATTCTATTCTGTTTAATATTGTATTTGTGTTCTGATTATCTACATAAAACAAGAAACTATTGATCTTGGTGAGAGAGCAGCACTGCAATTAAGAAGACCTGTATTTGTACGCAGCCATGTGATACAGATTGATCTCTGCATCAAGACTTGTTCACTCATATTGCTAGCCAGTTGGGATGCACAGGATATATTGACAGTTTTTGTGCTATATAATTTTTCTTTTCATGTACACTTAAACATGTTATTGACTTTTATATATATATATATATATATATATATATATATATATATATATAACTTTATCATCTGAAAGTCCAAACCCAGATAAGTCTGCAATAAGAGAGGCAGATTATTATTTCTTGTTGAGAGTGCGCACATAAAGTACACAACCTTTATTAACAGACTTACCTTTGAGCCGAATATAGATTATAATCATAAAATGTCTGGAAAATATCACCATCTTGACTAGTGGCCCACCTTGCGAAAAGGAAAAGTAATTCAATGTGTTGGCTTATACGAAAGTGCTGTGACCTTCTCAGAAAAGAAAAAGGAGTGAACACATTTTTCCTGGACTGGCTAGCAGGAGAACAATAAGGGGCATGATGACAGACAAACATCTGGAGCACTGAGAGAAACAGCATGTACTCCTACGCTCAGAACCGGCAGGAGCACCGAGCGACAAGAATGACACACAAACCAGAGCTTCTGCCTGCGAAGACACCGGCAAGCCTGCACATACGGACAGTTACACACAGCTGGCTGCGCAAAAAAGGCCAGCTCTCATCAGAGGTCGAAGAAAAAAGTTCTGACAAGAAATTAGAGAAGTTGGAAAAGATTCATCTTTGCTACATTAATCAGGATTGTTGGACAAAACAGAAAGTGCCACATGATAAACAATACCTCAATAAATGGTACCAGTGGCTCCACAGACCACGTATACTGCATACCATCCCATTCACTTTCATCATGACGGAGTGGCGGCAAACAATGTCAGATCTATAAAATGTAAACAGATAAAAACGATCCGCATGACACCACCAGGGTAAGTGAGAAACTAGATGTTTTTGATACGGGTAAATTGATCCTTTAATACATGTGATTCTCTATATCAGGATAACAGGAAACAATGTCAAAGCTTGTAGCGCTGTGTCCAGACACTGCTACGCTAATTTAATTGAAATACCCTGATAGAGAGCAGACTATCAGACGTCTACGTCCTGCTGGCTATGCAGGGACTCATGTCTTCAACTGTCACAACATGAACACATAGTCTGGCTCTCCCACAAAGACACACAGAGTAGCACACATGGAATGCAACCAGCAGTGCTCCTCTGCCCCGAGGACCACCTCAATGTCAGTTCAACTCAACAACACACACACACACACACACACTCACACCTGCACACACGGACAAACATACAGAGCCTGGACGAGGCTCCTGGGGGCAAAAGAGGGATCTGATACGGAAATCCCTGTCCACTGATATCTCCCTCTGATAACTGTGTGTGAAGGTCATTTGTCCCCTGCTTTGGCAAGACTCTCCATAAATCACTGTGGAATTGGCGTGATGGGTATTCATGGAGGCAGCTACTGCCTCCCGGTCTTTCCCGCTCCCCCCGTTTTCTCCTTGTTGCCCGTAACCCAAGCAGATGTGTACAATAAATAATGACACATCTGGACAATTTCATCTATTACAGCGCACTTGCAAGCAGACGTGCCATGGCCACCATCCTACCTCAGGTCTTATTTTTCTTCTGCCTTCCAGCCACTTGACATTTCAGTGAATTGAGTTATAGGATTGGAATACACATCTATGGTTGCTGCTGATCCAGAGCTGGTGTGGAAAAGGCTAAAACATCTAAATAAATGTATACATTTTTCGGAAATCATAGATTAATAAGATTATTTTACACTATTATGACTTCATTTTATCCGTGGTGTTGTTTTTTATTTTAGAGAGTGGTCTTGATCTTCACGTCTAACTCTGCACTAGAAAGTGACTCATGTTTCCTTCAACACCTGATGGCAGAATCTGGCAAGATTAATAGTTCTCTACATGTTATAGTTGCTACTGCTTAGGCTTTGACTTTGAAAGTGCCTTTGCAGAAAAATATTTTTCAGTCTTTGTATGTCAGATGTGATATCAGTTACTGTAACTGTAGTGGCTCATTAGATATTACTGTAATGGTCTGACTTTTTGGATGCCCCAGTGTTTATTGGCCTGTTGCCAATTCAAAATCAGATTTTCTTTTACATCAAACGCCATGAACCTAATATGATTGTATGTGGAGGGAGAATCTTTAATCTACTGTTTACTGTAAGTGAATTAGTACACTAATTGGTGGTATGGGATTCAATTAAGTAAACAAAGGTTGAATATTCAAGCTTTGAAATGCTGATAATACGAAACTGGTTTGATTTGGAAAAAGTATGCTGTTTTTAAAAAATGAAAAATTCACATAAATGGCACTGTCGACTACTCCTGTCACTGAAAAAATGGATATACAATGTTGCATGTTTTTCACAAACAACTCAAAGACACACCAAAGGCATGCAACCAGGCTAAACTTAACATCATTTTCTAACAGTCTTATGTAGATGGCGGTTGCTGTGTGTTTGTGTGTGTGTGTGTGTGTGGTGCAAGCAGGCATATGTGTGTCTCGGTATGTGTGTGCCTGTGCCGCGATGTGTGTGTGTAGGTGTGTGCGTGTGCGTGTGTGTGTGTGTGTGTGTGTGTGTGTGTGTGTGTGTGTTTTGCACGCAGGCATCTGTGTGTCTTGGCATGTGTGTGCCTGTGCGCCAATGTGTGTGTATGGGGCGTACTTTGAGAGCGGCAGGTTTGGCCCCCGAGGCGATGACAAAGCGATCAAACTCTATGTGTCACATATAAATTGCTTTGACCTTTTTTTCCTCTCAGACTCATGGCTCGATGGCAACAAGGGACATTTTACCCAACTGGAAAGAGTGCTCAAGTCTGCAAAAAAACATGAGGAAATGGCAAGCAAGGAAATCAACGGTGGTAAGTATTTGTCCTCTACGGGGTCAGAACACACCACTTTGTTCCCTTGTGTTTATGCTTTGCCAATTTCCCAAAAGACAACCTAAAAAACCTTGAGCATTCATCTCGACACTGTGTCTTCTATAAAGAAAATGTAATTTACGTATGATAACAGATGGTGTGTTTGTGGAAACAAAATGTTGTGCCTGCTCTGTTTCACAATTTTTTGCTGTAAAAATCAGACAGGTCAGTAGTGTTAATTCAGGTGCAACAGAGCTACAAACTCATGTAGCATTTACCATTATACCTCTTATCCCCATTAACTAGAGTGGCCATTTTGGGTTTTTTCTTAGCACTCAGTTGTCACACTCTTGACTACTTTAATACATTTCTTGATGGTTGCATAAGTAGGCTTCACAAATGAACCTGTTGTCTGCAGTGGCCATCTGGCCAGAAGTCATGTATATAAATGGACCTCTAGACACTTGACTTCTGTAGCTATCGGCCGTGATTACTCTCTCGGCCTAATACGATATTCATGCATTAGAGTGGGAATGCGTTACTGTTTTTTTCTCCTCCTCATGCTGCTGTCGGTAATTGAAATTTCCGAAGTGCGGCATGTTTAATAATGGAATTAATTTCCCATGCAAAGTGTATATGATTGACCATGCACAGGGAGCAGAGGGAGCAGACACCATTTCCAGAGAGGAGGAGAAAATAGCAAGCTGTTAGCCATATTGTTGGATTTATGAATTTAGGATAAAAAAAATTAATGAATGATAATATAATTATTTAAAATGATTTATGAATTTAATTAAATTGTATACATACATGTTACACTTAATTGCTTTACCACTGCAATGAAGAAAACAGTTTTAGAATGAAGGGATTTTTCTTTAACATTTTTGGATGACCTTTCTTGCTGAAAAAAACAGGAAGGGGAAAGGGCACAGAAATATAAAAAGCTCTCTAAGATAAAAGTAAAAATGTGGGAGAGAGGGGAGACTTAGCGCCTTGTGAAGGCTAATGATCAAGCTGGCTTGACCTCTCAAGCAGTGGAACAGACTGTTCCTGGTAAGCCAAGTCCAAATGAGAGGCCATCACTGAGAAAGAACAAAGGAGTAGCTCTGACAAGAACACCATTCATCGCTCCCTGACTATGTTTAATGAAAAAGGAATAAAGGAAGTGGATGTCCAGCTTCAAAAGTTTATTTCTGATGTGTACAGACAGTGCGCCTCTTTCTGCTTTTTGTTTTCAAGACTCTTGGCATTGATCTGTTTCCCACCTACATTTTGATTACAAACCACTTGTCCATGGCATCCCTGTTCCGTTGCTTATTTTCTTGTAAATAAAACTGCAAGAAGGATGCCTGACCCTACAGTACATTAAGCCCAGAATATGAGAAAAATAAAATACAAAGAAATTGTCACATAGGCAACAAAGAAATATTCTGTGCTTTTGTTTAAAGCCAAAAGGCATATACATTAGTGCAAATACTGAACAGTGGTGCTATGCAGAATAGCTCTAACTCAATGCCATATTTAATGGCCATACAAGGGACACTCTCATAAGTTAATTTGTGAAGAAAGCATAGGACAAACACACAATTAATTTTGCTGTTTTCTAGTTGACAGCAAGGGGGAGGTTAGCAGGGTTGGGAGGGGTCCGGGCAATGAGTGTGTGATGAAAACAGTATGCTCAGCACAATAATACTGTATGTCCCAGCCAAGACATATTAGGTTAATGAAATGTTCACAGCCTGTAATTGTTGTAATGAGTGGGCAGATTGTGCTGAAGGACTAGGAAAATGCAGCAAGGAATGCAGAGGATAAACTAGAGAGTGGACTAACACTGTTAGCGATAAGTAGGATCCGAGATGAAATTGTCCAATACAATCTTTAAAAAAATAAAAATAAAACAGTTTTGACATGTTGATCTATGAGCACATCTGTTGATAGGATGTTGCATTGAAATGTAAAGACACAAATGCAGGAATTTAAAAAAAAATGTCGCCTTGTCTTCTCACATCTACAAAATCTCAGCATTCCCTGGGTAATTTATTAAAGCAAGAAACTATCTTGCTTTGAACAAAAAAAAATCCATGTTTCTTTTTATGAAATAGAAATGCAGCTACAAATGGCAAGTAGAGGCTTCTAATTTCCACAAAATAACGTTCATCCTTCAAACTCTTAAAGATGCCACCATCACATCCTCCGACAATTCCACTGCTCAGAAATGAACACAGATCAAGAATAACTCGAAGAGATCATTAAATGAAGGGATGTGACAAACAACACAAGTGATTCAAAATGAGAACGAGTGGGTAGTGAGAGAGGGAGAGAAATAAAGTGAACATGAGAGAAACTCAGAAAAGGTGAGAAAGCATCAAATAATGACAAGAGTGGGGGAGAGGGAGTTTATAGACGTTACTGTGACACATTTGAGGAGAACTGAGTTAAATTCAAAACCCCAATGATTACATCTCTTAAAGTGTCAAGTGCATTTCCATTTAAAGTGCTTGCTTAAACACCCATGAAGAGGCCTTCTCCGGGTGCTATGCACACAATAATGACTAGGGGACTTTCCTAAGACCCTCAAGCCGTTCAATTGTCACTTTCTTCCTCAGCGCATTGCCTCATCTGCATCATCCTCAAATAAATATATTGTGTCTCTTTCAGACCCACACAACCAAGAGCCAGATGCCCCCTTGACGTTATGCCACCTTGAAAGCCAATATGTTTACACCAATGCACACCAAGATGAATGGGTTAGAAGAAACAGAGACAATACCAAATTCCACAAAGGTGGGCAAAAATGTTTGACATCTGGGTTATTTGCAAGAACCTACAAGCCCATTTACTTTTGAAGTCACATGTCTTTAAAGCAGCAATCATTTGTGGGGGGTTATTTTGCCAACTTCTTTTTGTCCACCTCATGAAGGTAAGTTTTTCCTTAAATCTCTGTTTTGGTCTCCACCAATTCCTGAAGAAAACATCTGGCTGGTGTTTGATGCTGTGCAGAAAGCAAACAGTGGCTTTTAAAATCTTTTTCAGTGAAATCTAGGCTGATAAAGGTCCTGAGAGTGAAACTTAACAGTAAAGCTGTGGGTCATGAAACCAAGACAATGAACTGAAAGACTCTTAAACTTCCCATAGAGCTGACACAAAGTCATTTGATCCACTATTGATATGACACTGTTAACTATCAGTGCTGCTTCAAGACCAGACAAAGTAGGCTAGCTGAACATTTGCCGCTACGACCACAAGTTAGTCATGGAATATTAGTAACAATGGTTATACTAAATGCTAAAACAAATTAGCTTAGTTGAACTAGTACCTATACTATCTATGACTAGTACATAAAAGAAGAGTCATCAAGTCATTGAACTGACTCAGCGACATTACATTGTGATGAAGACATTTGAATTAAATTTGATTAGCCGATAGCCTTTCCTATTAGTAAGACATGGCAATATGAAATCTGAGAGAGAATTTCCTTCTTCTGAACCACATTCACGGCAGCATTACTGCTTACTGGAATTCAGCATTGGTAGTCCTGTCACTCCCTGCAGGACGGCATATTAAAATGCAGCGCTGATGTTTGCCTTTGTGGAAGGCCTTTATTATTAAAGTGCCCTCACCTGCTCACACATTACAGCCCGTAAACAACATGAATGATGTGCCGAGCGCGGCAGCCCAACACACATTTATTAAATTACACTTTTGCGGCCACACATCAGCTTTCTCCTTTGATTCATTCCCTTTAATGAGTTTGCTGATGTAGACTGGCATGCTGTAATGAAAAGGTAAAGACAAGCAAGCAGGAGAGCCATAAATAAGTCTCGGAGCATGAGGAATAATGACAGGAGTTTAATGTCCAATTAGATTAAAAGGCTCTCTGACACAAAAGCAGGATGCTGAGTGCACTGCTCAATGAGCCCGTGAGCGACATTGATTAACGCTAAACGGATCTATTACTCTCATCCGTGGTACTGATCAACAGCTCTACCTGTCACTTCACTAACACTATAAATGTGTGTGTGCATGCGTGTGGTTGCACCTGTATCTACGTATGCAAATTAATCCAATCATCAAGTGGGTTATTGATTAACAAAGTTGGGGCGACTTACTGTATAAATCAAAATAATAATCCATCAGTTTGAGCATTTCTCAAGGATATCAAGGTAATATTTTGTGCGTCTGTCCTTCTGTTTTTCTTATTAATTTCATTGTGTGTAAACCAAGGACGACCTAGGGCAGCCGGAGTTTTTTGCCAATCTATTGTCTTTGATATATGAGTTTCCTAAAGCAAGAGGGGAGTTTTCTCTTTGTGTAGCCCTATAGCTGAGACCTGGTATAACTCTACGTTATGGGCTACAGCAGAAACAAACAAAAAAAAAACATGATAGTGAAATGGGATGTCATTCAATCATCATATTCGGGGTTTTTTTTTCAGACACCTTGCCATATAGGCTTCAGCTTGCTTCTTCCGTTTGAGCTTAACATTAGACAAAGGTTGTTGAGGTCTGTATTGCTGTGAAGGGGGGTGGGGGGGGAAGCACCTTGTAGTTGTGGCTCCTCATTATTCTGCTGACAGAGATGCATGGATCTTTTTCAGATGGATGGGATGATGACGAGTGATGACCTCCCGTGGAGCAGCATGTCAACACCTTTGTCATATAACACCGCCCCACATTCACATTCACCATTCACAGGATCTGCTGGTGTGCACCCTCCAAGATCAAAAAGGCCATCTTGTGGAGCAGACTGTATTGTATTTGTATAGGGTGCAGTTTTCCTTTGAAACTTGAGGTCTTATAAGGTATCTCTCTGGGGGTCTATGCAGTATTTATCATAGGCCAGAATCCACGTGTAACTCATTAATAATATACATGAGACTTTATTTTAAATGTAAATTTGCTCTATATCTCTTAAGATTTACTCCTACTTACTGCCAATGAATATGGAAATGTCCAGTATTTCTACACTTTAATACATGCTTGTCATTTGTCATGTAATAAGAATCATTATTAGGTCTGGGGTGACTACAGATTGTTCATTAGAAGGCATATAAGATGGAATAATGTGATATTGAAGACAACACAAAGAAACTCTGTTCCTTTCAAACTGGCAAGGCAAGGCAGTAACCTGTGGAGGTCAAGAGGCACCTATCTCAGTCTCCTTGACAAGCGTCTGCCTTGGATAGCATAAATGGAAACTGCCTCATCAGGGATTTTCAGCTGAGAAAAGAGAGTCACAGATCTGAGACGGGATGGAGCCAATGTGGGTGAACCAAGTAATTCAGGCATTTCTGATTCCAATTCTTCATCCAATTATACACTCCATAGGTGACTTGTCAGTTTATGCAATGATTCAGACAGTAAGCCATGCCAAGTTCTATAATTGTAAGACAAACGCAATGCATTAAAAGTGTCATAAGTGTGAAGTGACTGTAAAAAGGACCAAATCAAAGAGAATGTTCACGGTATACGCGCAGCCTGCATTTACATTCAGACCATGTTCGCTCATTTACATTGTCTCATGTATTACTTGTTTAATTACGGCATGCCAGTCACATAATGTTTTGATTACATGCTTGCATTGGAAATTGCTTCTGCCACACTTTCGCAATCAACAAAAGCCTGAAGACATATCCGCATCGAACCACTCTGAAAAGAAATTAGATCTTTTTGCGAAATGCATTTTTGAGCATAGATAGCCGATCATGTCTTTTTCCAATATCAATGAACTAGTCCGATTTAAGAATGTTAGCTATGTAGTGCAGATACAAACTTTTTTTTTTAAGGGTAGCCTTCTTTGTGTTTTCTGGCTTTGAATTTGGCTTCAGATGTGAATGGGAACTGTGTCTCCCAGCCCTGTGACTCTCTTAGGATGTTGTCTAGGGCCTACTCTTGGTCCCACGTGAGGGGCAACAGACAAGTTCAATTGATGAATTGCTGTAATCATACCTAGAGCAAACTTGCCCAACTAGATTTCTCTTTTCCCAGAAAAAGTCACCGAAACCAGTATTGTATAAGTTCTGAAGTTGAGATTTGTTTGACTTTTGCACAAATACTTTAGGGTTCATGGCTTGTCCATAATTTATAGGACATGTGTTTTGTGGGCTTACAGCCTATGGCTATATCCCCAATATGTTCTTCTGGGGATGCTTCAGGAGCACTACAGCCATTGTCCCATTGCTTTTGTCTTTGAGGGAAGAGCTCTGTCCATACCTAAGGGAAGCTCATTTACAGCGGATGTTGGAATCTGCCAAGGTTATGCCTTGTCAGTTATTCTGTTTTTTTGGATTTTCATCTGGACAGAACTCAACATTTTTTCAGAGTAGAGCCTATGTGTAAATTTGCTGGTGTTATTTTGTGAAACGAAGGTGAATATAACTCCGGTTCCCCCTTTCATTCTATTTGTTTATTTCAGCCAAGAGAAACACAAAACACTGCAGATCCATGAGTTCGATTTGCCGGGAAAACACTTGGGTTGTGTTCCGAATCGCATACTTTCTACTATATAGTATGTAGAAAAAAGATTTTGGATGTCCCGATTCTTGTGGCCAAATTTAGGATGGTTAGAAGTAGGGATGGGAATTGATAAGAATTTAGCGATTCCGATTCCGGTTCCGATTCTGCTTATCGATCCGATTCCTTATCGATTCTCTTATCGATTCTCATTGGGTGAGAGAATATGTACAAATTAGTTTGTTTGTATTAACTCTCTTTAATATCTGATCAGAAGTGTCTAGTGTATGCATTGAAAGATTATCAAGCTACTTTAGGATTAGGAAATTGTCAATTTTCACATTAATTGGTCCAGACAATTTTTTTTTTGGTTTTTAAGCCCAAATGCCCTTATCTGCCCTACAAACTAAAAACACATACTTAAAACAGTCAAGGAAGAGCTTGTGCCTTTTGGAATATTAACAGTGCTCATTGGCACTTGAAACAAAATTCAACTGACAGAAAAAATACAAATAAGTCTTTTGAAAAGATAATACCAACTCTTTTTATGCAGAACAATTAGCATGTTTGCCCTCTCAGGAAGGATACGAGATTTTTAATGTATGTTAAGTGTTATTATATGATTGCGCCCTTACTCTGAAAGGCCAACGTGATGATGTCACTATGTTAACGCCTCAGGTCAAACTGTCACGACTGCACAGTAGACAGTCATGTAGGCTATTCAAGAAGAGAATAAATACGCCATAAAGGCTTTAAGAGAATGTATCACTTTGCTTATTCTTCACCACGCCAACGGAGTCACCGCTCCATCTCAGCTTTACAATGTACGCTGTTATGTTCACCGCGCTGTTTATTAGGCTAATATAATGTCCCTGCATCAGACACGTAGCGGATGGTTTTATACACATCGATCGCTCAAGTAATCCAAGGCAGAGCTTTTTGTATCGGGCAGAGAGCGTTATTTTAAGTGTGTCTTGCTGTCTTTATAAAGCGTATTGTTAAAGTTTCCTTACCACCGGACCGCCGAGTCCCACTGTGTGTTGTTTTGCGTTCGTCCCCACTGCCGTGCTTCAAGGCAGCATTTAACAGCTGATGAACGAGAGTAAACAGCGGGCCTTTGGAAGCGAATAAGAAATCCTTTTTTTCCTGTTTGTATGCTGCTCTTGCCTTTTTATGTATCTCCCTCTTTCACTTGCCCACACCTAGGCTTACACACACATTAATTCATATAGCCTACATTGTATGTTCAAATCCAAGTGATGGGCAATTCTGGTGCCGAGTAAGCGGACGTTTAAACGTTCAACCGTCAGGATCGCAGTCTGCGCGCTTGCTTGTGCACGAGTCATTTGATGAAATGGAAACTTTACCGTATTGTTGCCTTTTCATGTGTAATACAACCACACTTTAGAGCGCTTTTGCCTCGACGTCATGTTTGCTGCGTTCTGAACCAAAACAAAGCAGCACGTGTCTGAAGTCATGACGCATTTGCTACGAGCGGAACCGATAAGCGGCATCGTTAAGCAGGCATGTTAACGATTCCAAGGAATTGGTTGACTCGGAACCGGATCTGAACAAGAACCGGTTCTCGATTCCCATCCCTAGTTAGAAGTACCCTGATGTCCTACTTCATGCGGCCAAGATTGTTAGTGTTGAAAAGTGCATCCTATTTGGGCGATTCTGACCCACAATCCAGTGCGCACGTGAAGTGACGTAACATCGACGAAGCCTCCATATGAAAACAAATGGGCATGCCACGGATATAAAAGCAAGAGGCAAGATCAAGGCACAATGTTATGATGAAATAAGAGAGTAAAGTATGTCCCAATAGTATGCCTACTGCATCCTAACTAGATTCTTTTTATCGTCGGATGTAGTATGTAGAATAGAAAAAAGAAAGAGTATGCGATTCGGAACGCAACCTTGGTTTGCCAGGCCGTTCTTCTTGCCATGCATAGTCCATATATTGAGCAATTTAAAAAAGTCCCAGGTGGTTCCGCTCAGGGAGTGCAACAAAAAAAATAGTGCAGTATTAGCACTGTTGCAGCAGAAAAACAGTCCCGCTACATTTTTCCATACGGGTTTGAATCCATTTGTCTTTTCACTTTTCCTAGGTGCCTCACCTAGCTATTGTTATCGCTTCATTCATATCTTTGCAGTGGATGAAGTCACATATACAACACACCCACATGTTTCTATATCTGGATCTCCCCTTCCACCTCTTATCACCAAGACAACTCCACCGCAGAGATCATGTGCTCAGCAAAGTTTCTTTCAGACACTTGACTTTACTGACATACTCATGTATCATAAAGAAGACCAGTCACTATTAACGGCATCTATCCAACGTTATCTCATAATTCCAACTCAAGTATGAGTCTATATCTTAAACATTACTAATGTCTATAATGTCACAACATAACATAATTTTGCAGGAGATGTATTCCATATTAGCAAGGCATCATACAAAGAGTAGTAATAACATCTATCAAGCCCTCAATGGCAGGGATTCAGCTTTGTGGAGCAGTAAAATCACAAGTTACATGGTTTATAATAGCAGAAAAACTTAATTAACTAGGTGAGCCTTGGGGGCTCTTATAAAATGCCTCCCCAAGCAACAGCGGAGAGCTGGGAATGACCCCCAGCTACCACAGACCTGCTTACTGATACAGAAAATATGATTGCTTTTCATATTCCAGTGAATTTTCAACATTTCCCATTTTACCTCGGGACACACAGATGCTCACAACACATTAGAATAGGTGCATTGCAGAGAAAGGGGCAGTGCGTGTGGGGCGGTATTAGCTAAATTAATTTTAATAAATAACACTGAGACATAATGAAACATAAGACAATATGAAAGAACCAAATTAAATGCTTGTTGAAGTATGCAAGACAGATAATGGGATACAGTGGTGAAACAGATGAGCTTAAGGAGGTGCGTAATTCTGCATGTTCAATTTATATGTAAATCAATCCACCTAATAGAATGACCTCGACCAGGTGCCAGGGGATAAGAAAACGATCCCACCCAAAAGCGTTTTTTTGGAATTCTGAAACCTCATGAGCTTTTTACGAGAACAGGGTGTGTCAGCCCGGTGCTACAATAACCCATTAGACAACGGGCTAATGAGGTGGTTTTATTGAGTTACGCTGAAGGTGCCACACAGCACCCACCACCACCTTCTACACAATTTGTGGCCTATAGTCTGTATGAGGTGAACATATATAGGAACCCCCCACAGCAGGGAGTAAGCTGCCCTTTTCACCCAGTCCTGTGTCAGCATGAGGCGGATGGACGTGTGACGAAAATGCCACCACTATCTGACATCGTTCCATGTCACTCTTTTTTCTCCTCTCCGTAGCCTGACACAGAGATACTATATGTCTTTGACACTGTACTGCCTTGTTAGAGAGACAGCAGAGGATAATCAGGAGAGGACAAACGATGTGCGAAAGCTCCTGCTGGGTGACCTATGACCTTCCACATTCTGCTGCATACCTGGATGTTTGTATGTCTACCTGATGTATGTGACATGCAACACTACATTACTGTATGAATAGAATGAATGTTTTGATAATGTACAATCTGGAAAAACTTGTGCATTTCAAATGCTTATTAGAATTAAGAATGAAAAGTGTATGAGGGCGTGTTCTGTGAAGCAAAAAGCCGCTACAGTGCCACTGTCTATCAGTCACTAATGCTGTGGAGCAGTGGGAGGTTAGGACACCTGCGTCTGCTGCCTGATAATGAATATGATGAAGATGGATAGTACTTTACTCTGTCTGAAACCATGCTCTCAGCTAGAGAATGATTGCTGCCATAATTGGGATCCATGGTGGCTGCCGCTGGAGATATTAATGATAAGGCCGTCTCGACTAAAAAAATGTAGATAACATTGACGCTACTTATATTGGACCCAAGAGGAAGAACTTCACAAATCACCAGTAACAACCTGCAACCATTTTGTTGTGTTGCATGGTGTTAAGTAACTTGATTATGTTAGCTAATAAACAAAGAAGTGATAGGTTTGCATCAGTGACGGCGCTACACCGGGGCTGACCGGGGCTAAAGCCCCGTTAGAAATCTGGTTAGCCCCGGTTCAGCCCCCCTAGGATTCTAGTCCAATATAGGCCTACTGTATTGCATTTTCTTTAAACGCTGCTAACAATTAAATATTCCTTTTAGCCTACTGCTATTCTTATTCTAGGGTTAGTCTACATCTTAAAAGTTAATGAATAGGCTATCAAAGTCGGAATCCTAAATTCAGATTCTGGATTTTTGAGGAGCACCTGAATGTAGCATTCCTCGTCGCACACTTGTCTGATCCCGGCCGAGCAAAGCAGCGCATCACCCGGTGAAACCTGTGGCAATGAGTTCACAGTGAGATCTCGCCTGTGAAAGCCGCTGTGCAGAAAAACTATATGGTCTAAGACTAATTATCACCGGGGATTCCTGCACGTTAACTTTGTATAGCCTAGGTAGGCTACTAGTCTCAGCCCACCGCGTTCTCTCTCCCAGCGCAAAAACACACGCCCCAGCCGCTTCAGAGTGCACAACCAGTGTTGCACCCGAAAAAAAGAAAAGAAACAAGGTGGACACAGGCGCTTAAACTGAATGATCGCTCTGGTAACGGGCATTCCCTTACTGCACGCCGAATATTAGACCCCAAAATATAAGACGACCTACTTGTAGGGGAAACCCTCAGTCTTATATTAAAACCATCACCGCTGCATGCAACACTATTACATTGGTGCAGTTTGTATTTATCACTGTAGCGAGTTAGTAAGTAGCCTATATTTTAGAGAAGTTTCACATCAGGCCAGCCTATTATGTAGCCTAGTGATGCGCCGAGTCATTTTATTTATTTATTTTTGCCTCGCACCCGGCAAGCAGCTCCGCCGTCCAAATCATCCTGCAATCACCAATTTGATACCAGAAAAGTTGCCAGCGTGTCTGTTTCTCCCCAGCGCACAGCAAAGGAGATATATATTTAGGCTACTATTGTTATTATAAAATGTCACGCAAGAGAGACGATAAACAAACATAATGGTCAGTTATCATTTAGATTAGATGGAAAGATGATGAGGCAGATTCTTTGGAACAACTAAAAAAGGCAAAAGTTGATGATGATGTGAACAACTTGTTTGTGCTTTAAAGTAGCCAGAACGCAAGAAACAAGTCTTTGAGGCTCAAATTTTCCTGGGGGAGGACCCCCAGACCCCCCACTGTTGTGCAGATCCTAAATAAACGTGCCACACCGAGTTTTAATGAAACACACGCAGAATCTCTTCTCTGGCTACGTTATAGTGCAGCACCCCCACATATTGGTCAAGCCACACCTGTCTGAACACTCTCATGGCATTCAAATAAAAGCGACAGGGACTGGAAAATGGAAATGGAGAATTGATGATAGTATTCACTTGTGGAGGGGGGGGGGCATTTATATCAGTCTGACCACTTCCATCTAGTGCCACAGGGCTTGACATATTGATTACACCGCTACATGGGCCATCTCAATACATCATGCTGTTATTTTGAAAGATTTTAAAAAGAGATTTATGAGGACCCCAGAGTGATCATTACCAGGTGGGCTTGTCGGGGTACCACTTCTTCTTCGTTGGTGAGGTTTTCTGGGGGTTCCTAGAGGGTTGATGGGTGTCCTCTAGGTAGTGCATGGATGGAGGGTGTTGGGACTAAAGAGGGAGGGGGGCTCTTAATGACCATCTGCTCACAGACCAACCTTTTTAATGAAGACAGATGTATGGAGGGTCTGACCAGGGGCTCCATTGCAGGGGTCTAATGACACACCCTCCTATGTTTGGACCTTCTAGGTAGCCTTACATGCCCTGTGAGCCCATACCACCACACTGGCACGGACACATTTAAACAGGCCCCCCAGAAGCTGTGTCACTGCTGTGAAAGTACACACACACACACACACGCACGCACACACACAAACGCTTGTACCATGCCACTTTGACCGCTATGATAACTGCAGTTGTGGAAGATAACCCTAAGCTATAATCAGTAATCAGTAACTCAATCTTCAGCACAAATAACAAATGTGTCATGCGTCCTGAAAACGTTTTCTATTAGTTTAAAATGCAAAATAGCACCCGAAGTAGTATTGAAGCGAAATATTTTACATGTCGATGAACGCTCTGCAAGCACCATATGAGGGTTAGGTCATTGTTATGGCCTTAACGCTCTGTCTTTGAGCCACATCATGTTACGGTTGAGGGACCCAGATTTAATTGGATTTCAGTAACTTGAATTTAAATCCCCTTTCGCTCTCGATCCGCATCTTTTGTTGTCCGAGCTTTCATGTTTTCACTCTTTGTGTTTACGTTGAAGTCTTGAACAGTGTGTGTTTCCGATGATTTGGCAGGCTCAGAGTCCTGTGATAACGCTCCAGTGCTCGGGCAGCCTCATCATCCGAGACGTGATACCAGTTCTGCAGTGTTAATAACATCCCAAAAAAAGAAAGAGAGGGGAGCTTACGGCACCCACATCCTAAGGCTTCACCCTGAATGTGCGCTCAAATTAAAAACAAGCCTGTGGCCAATGGCAGTTTCTACACACGGGGGGCTGTTGTGTCAGCAATCTTTTATTAGAGTCATCCTGTTGGAAATCACAGCAGGAAGGGGAAGAAGACAGAGCACACTGGAGAAGACACAAGCGCCCCCTGTGTTCCCCTGCTGTCTTTTCCCTGCTTTTTTTTCCCATCAGACATCACTTCTCTGTGAAGGTTATTAGAAAAGACAACTTAAGATTGATGGATGGAGATGGAAGATGCTCAGAATTCCATCTCTCTCACACTGATCTTCATCTGAGTGTTGCTACTGACAGTAAAGGAGCAAAGCAGGAGATGGATGGATGGGTCTTTGCTCCTTACTGTACATCATGTACAGTGGATAGAGTTGCCTCTGTAGGGCGAACTATTTATAGCCTTTCTAATTTAGATGTCTTACAAAGAAGTCATTTATTACTGTTGGCCACAAAAACAACATGAGTGATTTGAATGTTTTTAATGCACACCATGTGTTGCACCGTAGTTTTGTCTATTCATACACCGAGTAAGTGTGTGAGGTGGCGCGGGTTTATAATAGCCATTATAATGAGGGATGATGCAAATAAATTGATATTTCCTACCACTCAACACCAGTCCTCTCAGCAGCCACAGTTTAAAAGGATTGACTCAGCCTTCACTAACCTTGTATTTGACTCGGACCGTCATTAGCGAATCAAAGGCAGATTAATTAATCATAGGTCCACCATTGCAGTACATTACCTTAAGTGACTATTGTAATATAACTTCCAGAGAAATCACCCACCATGGTTTTGTCACCCTGACACTGGTATGAATGCTTTTGCCACTTGCAAGAGTGCTGAAGCTGTCATCAAGAAGGTGGAGGGAAATGGATTCTTTAAGTGGTGGAAGGTCTATTAGAGCATTAATTCTGCTACAAAGGGGGAGAGCTATTTACAAACGGTCAACATTTACACCTCTACCGGTCTTCTTCAAGTCTTTTTCGCCCCTAATCTGCATTGTCTATTCCTTTGTCCTCCACTTTCCTGGAATTCTTTACTCAAAAACATACTGCGCTTCTGTTTGAAGGACCGCGAAAGGCCTAGGACTACACAACCAAAAAAAAGTGCCATTTTGTTTCAGCTTGACCGAGAGGGTTGTAAAAACTGTAAGTGTTTCCAGCTAGAGCATATACATGAAAGCCCTTTCTCTCTAAGTGTCAGTGTTAAAGTCGTTTAGGAGAAGAGCGAGGCGCTGTGTCTGTGTTGTTGTTCTGCCTCCAGCTCAGACGCTTTACTATCCTGTTACACTCTGACATTTGGAAACGCACCGTGACTCACTTAGAGGAGGGGAGAAGGAGAGGGCAAATTGCAGTGGGGGCCTGTGGTTCACTGCTTGAGGAAAGCAAGCAATCAATCCCTGGAAGATGTATTTTAGAGAATCATGTAAACAAAGAGTTCAGTCTTACCTTACTGACCTGAACAAACATCACACTTTGTCCTTTCTTTCATCTGTACATGTCTTTTTTTCTCTCCATTCTGTTTTCTGTATCTGCAAACCTATGGCGCTAATAACCACACTGCAACCACCCAACTGGTGTACTTATAGCATCCCCTGCTGGCAAATATAGGGAACACTTCACACAGAAACATATGGGTAAATACAATACCTCTGTTTTGCTGTCCATCACTGTCTGAAAAGACTATGATGAAATAGCTAAAGACATCAGATTGGGAAAACAAGAACTAAAAGAAATACCGCGATGCACTGAATCTGAAAACACTGTATGATTAAGAGCCGGCTAACCTGCTTTCACAGGACCAGGACTAAATCTTACCCCACCAGGGGTCACTACTACTTTATATTCAAACCCCTAATTTATTTTCATCTATGCTCTCTCATGATCAATCTCAATCATCAAATGAACACAGGGAAATTCATATCCAATGGGTTCCCTGCTACAGCTCAGAGCTAATTACAGATGGATGTGAAACAGGCAGAGTACCTTGATTGAAATTCAATTTGAGATAATTCCAGTGTGATGGCCATAAACCCAGAGATGCCACTGCACCTTATACAGGTGAAATCCACCACTCTGATGAATGTAAATTGTTTTCATTTTTTCTTTATTTTTATTTTTATTTTTAGATGCTGTCCGTCAAGTTGTATTATCATTATAACATATTGGGGGAGCAGAGCCCCCCCTCTTCCACGCAGAGAACAGCAGCTACCCTCCCTCCTCCTATAAACAGGCTGGTTTCCATGGCAACCTGGACTAGGATCTACAGAGCAAACACTCCAGCAGCCAGGAGAAAAAGTGCTGTAACAATAGGATATGAGTATGAGGTGGAGGTTTACAGGGGTGGAGGAGGAAGATGGTATTAGTGGGGTACAGAGCATCTAGCTGAATCGTGCAACACACATAGTCTCAGGTTCAAATAATGATGTTTTTGTAGGAATGCTCAGTCAGTGGCAGAAAGAAATCAGAAAATGTATGTAGGCTATAGGCCTAACTCAAAACTTTATGAAACCAACTTTTCATATTTCGGGAAGCAATCATAAGTACAAAGAGAAATTAAAGATTGCATTCATTGCACTTAAACCAATATTGATAGCATATTTCCTCCTTTTCAGAACAGTGTTTTTCCTTATTTTTTTTTACAATATATAAGTCTATTCTAAAGAACCTTGAACATGTAAGCTATTCATGTGACTTTAGCCACTGTGAGGCAGGTGGCTTTAACTCATTCAACTAGGCCAACCTTATGTTGTTTGGGTCTTTTTAACGTTTCAGTTTCTCCACTAAGCCTGAAGCCATCTAAAAAAAAATGTTGTTTGGTGGTAGGGGGTGTGTCTGTAGATAGTCCTGACATCGCTGCTATTATACTTTGCACACTGATGAAGAACAACAAAATATAGCTAATCATCTTAGAAACATCTAGCCAATACATCTATCTATCTATCTATCTATCTATCTATCTATCTATCTATCTATCTATCTATCTATCTATCTATCTATCTATCTATCTATCTATCTATTGTTATATATGTCTTTATGTCTGTCTATCTATCTATCTAAGCCTGTAGGCCTATATCTAGCCTATCTATAGCATGGACATATAAAGAAATAGCTGTGTATATAACCATATAGGCTACGGTACCGATCTAAGTTATCTATCACATTGAGTGCAGGGATTTTAACACATTTAATTAAGTGATTTCAATTGTCAACTATTTAAAATAAAATGTGTAATAATATCATTATGTGCAATAGGCCTATGCAAGATAAGCTACATAATGTTTTTTTTTGTTTTAGTTTAGTTTGTTTAGTTTGTGTTTTCCTGACGGCATGATGGAAAGCCCCTAAGAAGGCTGTCAGGAAAGAAAGAGAGCTGTAACTAAAAAAAAAAATAAAATAAATAATAAAAAAAAAGCTTAATTATTTTCTGACTCGGTTTGAAATAACTTCCTGAAGCCATATGAAGCCATGTCAAGTGGCAAACGGTGTAATCGGTGAGAGAAAGGAAGTTGCTGAGAACAGAGGAGTGAGGCGGGATGCCGCGGGTTCAAACAGAGATTCCTCGGAGGCTAGACTTCTCTGCTTTGTGCTCAGCCCACTCAAACTCTGCGAGAAACACGGCAGTTGATCTCCCGGTGTTATCCAGATTGCATTCACAGCCCGATGGACTGAAGAGAACATTCATCTTGACATGTCACTCTGGGGAAAAGTGTTTGCGACAACAATAAAGGGTAAGTGAACGCGCCAGTGTGATAGAAAAACTTGTGAGCATTTATTAGATTAAATTGAGCTGCTGGATATGGATTAGACCTATTGTCAAAACTTTTAGTGCCTAAACTGAAACTTGAATGCAAGTTAACTTTCCGTCACCATGATGATATGTTATTAATATATATTTTCTTAAGTTAGAATTCTATGAATGGGCTAATATTTATTTATTTTTACTTTAGAGGTGAACTATGCAGTTTCACTGGAGGGTAATTTGTTAAAATTTTCAGATCCTGCAGTTAATTTACAAAACATATGTTCCCTACATGTCATTTTTATTATTGAATAATTCTATCATAATCAATCATAATGAAATAAAGTTGTTTAAGAACAATATTTAAATTCATGGTCGAAAGCTAAGTTGTGGTTGAGTGGTTTTCTACCGGTTTGAAGTTCAAAGTACAAAGACTGTCCATTTTTGGTTTAATGATACATTTGCTGTTTTAATTTGTTTTCATAAATTTTTTTAATCATTTTTTAAGGGTGATCTGAGCCGTGGATTATCGTATCCTGTGTGAAGCATAATTTGACAAACTGCAATTTCTGATCGATCTGCTTCAGCCATGAGTGGAAAGAGTTGTCAGCTTCTGGTATCTCCTTGCAGCGTGTCCCCGTCACTGAGCATGATCAGGGGACACCAGTCGTCCCAATCCATCAGGATACCCATGTCTTCCCCTCAACGGGCCAATCTCAGTCCCTCCTCAGGCATGGAGAAAGTGAAAAGAGGGGCTATCATCCACTCCTTTCCTTCTGGGAAACAGGGTGGTTGCCATGTTGTTCTGCCGGCCCTGAGCCTCCACAGACAGGTGTTGACAAATGGGAAACATCTAAACGTGCCCACTGTATCGTTCCCACATCCTCCAATGACAACAACAGTGACAACTACCATCCAGACAGATCACTGCTCTGCTAATAACAGCTTCAAAGGTAAAACATGTGTAATCAAACCAGAGCCAGAGTGTGAGCAAAAAAATAATAATTGAACTTTAATCTCCAGAACACTATTCTAAATACAACAATATTCAGGATCCAACCAACAACTCAAAAAGGTTTGACTCAGATCACATACCAGAATAATAGTGATGTTTTTTCTTTCTCCACTACACCAAAAACACAATCGATTTAAATCTTATTATTTAACGTATCCTTAAATGTGCTCTTAAACATGCTTTCTGTCTTCTATTTGTTGATAATTACCCAAGCATAAAACTTGTCCTTAAATTGTCTGGGAGAAGTGGAAGGAGGAGAACAGCTAATTAGAGATTAACAGACCAGAAAGTGTCCCTGGCCTGCTCAGGTTGGCTATGGACATTCCACAACCTTAGGCCAGCTGTATAAACCCCAGTTAGAGCAGATTCAAGGAGTTGCATTAGTCAATGACTTGAGTAAGTTGTCTAATATTATGTTCAAATGTTGAACTGATCTGTGCAGATTTTTTGAATAAGGATAAAAGACTGGATATGTGTATATTTTGTTTCTCGAATGTTGTCCAGCAGGTTGTTCTGTGTCTGGGCCTACCATGGAAGTATTTAGTCAGCCAGCTACAGCTAACCTGACATTGACCGGCAATCCACTATCTGTGGTCAAAGGCCGACGGTATACTGCAGGGCCTGCAGCACCACATCCTCCATCCCATCCACATGGTGTGCACATTCCCCACACCGATGCCAGGTGGGCAATATTGATTACAGTATGCGATGATGAGCTCACAGAACCTTAAAGGAATAGTTAAAAATATTTATATTTTTGGCTTGTTGCCTCACTCTCTGGTTCAAGTCAAGTCTACAGAATCCATTCCTTTAACTGTGTATCCATTTTTGAAGTAGAAATGGGCAAAGGTTGTTCATAAATTAGCTTCACAAATACTGGTGGTCAATGGGAAGTTATGGCATGCCTCGTCAGTCAGAAGATAAACTTTACAACATCACATAATGGTCCTGTGTGCTTGTTGGGACTTGTTTATTTCCCACGGTATGTTGTGCTCTGGTTGCACTATATATTTTTTGCATTCTATGTCATTTTAGAATCGAATACTGTTGAACTACTGACAAGCACATCCATGGTGGTTTGCGCGCATGTGCGGTTTCCTTTTGGTATGTATTTGATCCTAAAATGACATAAAGTGCACAAAATATAGCGTTCAACATAACGTGGTCAATGAACATGTCTCAACAAACACACAGGACTTTTTAATAATGTTGTAAAGTTTATTTTCTGAATGTCTGTAAAGGCAGGCTGATACTTTCCATTGACTACCAGTATTTTTGATAAGCTAATTAGCAATGAGCAACCTTTGCCTATTTGTTCTTCAGAAATGCGCGCACATTTAAAGGAATGGGTTCTGTCGCCTTCTCTTGAACTAGAGAGTTAGACATTAAGCTAAAAAAGAATAAAAAATGTTGAACTATTCCTTTAAGAGTGATACTAAATTAGATGACAACAATCTGTTTCAGATCCTTACTGTCCAGAGAATCCCTGGCTTCCACTACCCTAAGTCTGTTCGAGACACAGTCAGTGTTCAGCAGTGGCAAACATGACTGGCCGTGCAGCTACCGTGTGCTTCCTCCATTGGGTCCACCTCAGTGCTCCACCCAGGCTAGTGAGGGAGGTGAGCAGCTCACCCTTTCCCCTGGCACAGCCATGTCTGGCACAACCATCTCAGGTGGCACCAGCAACTCAGCCTCCCTGCCCTCATACCTTTTTTCAGGGGATGCCGGAAGCGCCAGACAGTCTCGTGCCAAGAAGAGAGCGCTTTCAACGTCGCCTTTGTCGGATGTGATGGGAATTGACTTCAACTCCATCATACGCACCTCACCTACCTCGCTTGTTGCTTATATCAATGGTTCCCGCAGCTCTCCGGCCTCCCACCCTACACTCTCCCCTGTGCTGTCTGAAGGTTATGGTCACTTCCTGGGTGTAAGAGGCTGCTTTATCCCCCCGGCCCATCCCTATAGCCTGCTAGGCTCTTCGCAGGGCCTGGCCCCACTAAGAGAGTGTGGCCCTTTGCAGATGCTTGAAGAGGGAGGGGGTCTGGAGAGCCAGATGGCTAACATGGTGGTGGAGCTGCAGTGCCTCCCAGAGGAAGGAGGGGCACTGGAGAACTCAGAGAGCTTCAGCCAAACCACCAACAACCTGCTGCCACATCTTCATTTACAGTCAGCCCTGTTGACTACTGTCCAAGATGCTGCCACCCCACAGGGGCCTCCACCACCCTACCACTCGCACCAGCACGTCCACTTCACTAGACGTCCCAGCAAAATAAAAAACCCTTCTCAGGACAGTCTCGCACCAGCTCTCACGGTTCCTCCAAGGCATGGGGTGAGCTTTTTACCCCAGGTCCCAATGCTGGAGGAAGAAGAAGGAGAGCTGGAGGACTACGGGGCACACTGCTGCATGTGGTTGAACTGCAGTGCAGTCTATGAGCAAAAGGAGGAGCTGGTAAGGCACATAGAAAAGCTACATGTGGACCAACGGAAAGCTGAGGATTTCACATGCTACTGGGCAGACTGTCCACGCAACTTCAAGCCCTTCAATGCCAGATACAAGCTTCTGATCCACATGAGGGTCCATTCGGGAGAGAAACCCAACAAGTGCATGGTACACCATCCAACTGCCATGTCTCTTTTCATAAAACTGAAGTCTATACTTTCATACTTTTTTTTCTATGCTTCTTGGGAAAAAAATATTTCATAAATGATCTCCTGACAGTACATGGAGGAGGAGCTTACACTCAGTCAGATGAATATGTTTTGTACTCACTTGAGAGAAGGAGTCAATGCCACCAAAGCAGGAACAGAATGAATGTCAGGGGCCTGAGGAGTTCAACTCTCAGTGTTCCATTCAAATCCACAGTTTCTAGTTGAAAGCTTTTAAAACCTTGAGGAGCAGAAAAAAAGCCTTTTGAGCGCAATTGCCTTCATGTGCTTTATATTTATGGCCAAGTTTTAGATAAAAAATATGGCCTTGATCTCTTTTCTTCATTTCGGCCATGGGGTAATTAGCGGAGCTCTGTGATAATTGACATGGGACTTCACCCGATTATGTAGTTGTTAAAACAGCACAAAGAATGCCTAGCACTTTAGAGTTGGCATAGCACTATGGTACTCTGGTCGGTACTGGGCCTGTCAGCAGCAAGGTTCTTTTTTCTGTGGGGAGGGGAGTTTGCCTGTCCACGCTCCGACAAACTTGGCCGTCTTTCTGAGAAGGTGATGCCCCATAACCTGGCTCTCTATAGGTCTGCATCTGTGGCCAAAGAGTTGGCGTTTATCCATGGGCCTGAACTAGTAGCTTTGCTTTTCCAAGATGGATGGTCTAACTCTTTCAGATATGTTACAATTTAATAATGCCTAGTAGTAGTAGTTTGGTTTTTAATGTTATGTGAGTCTATAATATAGACACAATGCTGAGGGTCTACAGCTGCACTGAGGTAGGTCACAGCAGTGCTTCCAGCTTTAAATGCTTATGTTAGAATGCAAAAATGCTCCCAGCTGGCAATGCTAATATGCAAATGTTAGGCAATTGCAATGTTTGCCATCTTCATTTAGTGTGTCATTTTAACCCAATAGTGGGGCTACAAGAGCATTCAATGGATTACCAGTCAGTTGGATTCATCATGTGGGTAGGCTACTATGGATATTTTGGACCGAATTGTATGGCAATTCATAATTTAGAGGTTCATATCATTCACAAACTGCTGATTGTGCTTGAAGAACAGTCAGAGGGTCAGGGAAAAATGATGTATAGCCTATATGTCTTTTTCCTGTGTCACTCCCACTGGGAAAATACTTGAGACTTTGATGAGTAATTGACAAACCACATGCTTCGTTTCACTGCGTTTGAAAAGTCAATTATTTACCACATGCATACCTGCAGTCGACCTTTTGTTCTAAAATACTCACTTATTAGTTGAAGCCTTCTCCGTTGCCATGGGGTTGAAGTCGTTGGATAGGTCTGTGCTCTGTGTAATCATTCAGTAATGAAGAAAGTATTCCACTGTAAAAAATGTAATCGATTCAAAGTGGCACTTGTGTTTTGTGGTAGGGTAATAATAGTGTAGGTTAATTCTGAACAATGAGCGAAAAGGCCAGCAGCACACTAGACTAATCATCGCTGCACTTTAATGAGACATTTTGATTCCGTGTGAAATTTCTTCAAGTGGAGTCTGAACTTTATGTCAAGACTGACATACACGAGTCTGTGCATGTGCTTACATCTACCTCCTATATAATTGTCCAAAAATATATCATGGAGTTTTTCTTAAAAGATTGGCAGGTGAAATAAATGATGCGTGCTAACTGAGGTGCAAGGCTGCAGCGGAACAATGGGGTTGGTCTTGTTACACAGTGGACACATAGGGCAGGCCCAGGCTTGTACCTAGCTGTCATCTCACCATCTGTTTAATGATCATTCAACATTGTGTTAGCATATACTTGACTCCAAAAGTCTATTTGCTTCTGTCCCTGTGATTTACACATGAGGTTTTGAAAGGACAGTTTGAAACCCCAAACAAGATATGTCTACCGTCATTGTGAGTCAGCAATATGATTTCTGGAAATGTTTCCTTATCGTTCTTTTTTATCACCATTTTTTTAATTGTTCCTCGGGGAGTGGAGCAATTGCTTGCTCTTTGGAATTATTGTCTTGTACATTGTGGCTTCATGTTTTCTGCAAAACACCCCAACACCGAACAGTCCACATACATTTGAAACTTACATTCAATTCATTTCAGTTATAATGTGAGTAAATTGTGTATTTATGTTGGATCGTTTTTACTATTTCAAAACATACTAAATGTTTTTTCTCATGTAGTTATTGCCAAAGTTGATAGCAATTGTTTTGTATTTTTTATATAGTGATAAATCACAATAATGCACATTTATTGCCATTTATCGTGCCAGAATTCTAAACCCCCTCCTCAGATTCAGGAAAAGTCTCACATGAAAAATAGCTAGGTATACCAACGACAGAACGTCTAATTGTTTGAAATATTCAAATGTTCATATGACTCATTTTGTTTTCTTGTAAAACTGAATCATTCATTTTGTTTCTCATTTGTCAGTGGAGACGGGGATGGAAAAGCTAAAAATATACAGTTTAAGGAAACAGGTGAAACAAAAAGGGTAGATATATCACTGTTGAGACAGAGGCAGAGCAGAGTTGAGAGTGAACTGACCTCAGAGTAAAGACTGGGCACTGGGCAGACTCTGCTGGCACAGACTGAAGCTGTCATTGTTCAGCCGGGGCATGAGTACCTGCCAGGATCTGTCAAATGCTGGCTGTAACACTGATCTACTCTGAGGAGCCATGCTGCTTTCTTTTCAGCCCCAAACGCCCCTCACCACAAAGCAAAAAGCCCTCCGTGCTTTATGTGAGCCCCATGAGACATAGGGAGAGGGAGTTACACAGTTACCCACCGCTTGCATGGTCCTGGGGTTTTGGGCAGAATTTTTAGTTTTATGCTGGTTCTCACTTGTCTGTCCACTTTTGTTCTGAGAGACTATTTATACAAATTCTTCGTATGAACGATTGGTAAACCTCATGCTTTTATATCATTTGAAGAATACAGCTACCATTTGACATTCAAAAAAGATTGGCATAAAATGTAATTTAAACAGTAGCTTTGATAAAAAATAAAGTAACCTTGAAGTGATGGGAAAATACATTTAGTTTTATCAAGTTAAATTGCATGAACACAATGGGCTTGGTATATAGCTTTTAAGAAAATATGTCAGGAAATAGCCGTTTTGTTTTGTGAAAGAATGGCAAGCATGTGTATTTGAGAATATGGAATGCGGTGGAATGTTATTAGTGAACTATTACATAGTTTGAATTTGGCCTTTGCAGTGATGACTGAGAGGTATCAGTATGTGAGGAATCTAGTCTTAGAGGGAAAAATAACAAAACTGGACATGGTCTGTGTGTTTTCTCCAAAAGGCTTAGTAAGGACATTCCAAACCCCCTGTGAAGGAGAAGAGGGAGGGTAAAGTCCCTGGCTTTACAAAAGCTTATGATGTTTTGCATATTTTAGCAATGAAGTCACTGTGTGATTGCATGATACTGCGAAAAAAGAAAGAAAAAAAAAGCTGTTTTGTTGGTTTGGATAACATCTTCTTGAAGCCCAAGAAGAAGTTCAAGCTGTGTGTATAAAGCTGATGTATAAAGAAGAGTCAACTCAAAGTGACTCTACATTATTCGTGCTTGATGGCTACCAACTGCTGTCAAGGTGATGCAAGTTGAAGGATTCTAAAACACAAATGACAATCCAGTGATGTGTGTATAAACACTGGCCCCTGCTGGTGACTTATCAAACTATCAGACGTTTTATTGTGCTCAATAAATATAAACAATTAAATCTATATGTGTAACAGTAAGAGAGTCAAACTTCCAGTTTAAGCATTGGAAGCACAAAGCCTCATGATTCTTCCTGTGTAAAGCATCATCACTATGGCAACAGGGGTACATACAAAAGAGAAAAGAAAAAATTAAAATAGGTGAGAACAAACCATGTATTTTTAAAATATGTGTGCCTCTTGAAATTCAGTATTAAGTATAATTTAGACTAATTCGGACTTATTGATCGTAAACGCCTAACCTGTCAGAAGAGAGCAGGATCGTGACTAAGCAGAGCATTTCATTTTGGGTATCCTATTTCCGGGCTTGTGCACACAAAGAGAGTGCTTGTTAAGGGATTTAAGGATATCAAATTAAACGTTGTTTCATAGCACAATACTGAAACTTCTCGAAATGTGCCCACTCAGTCATCTATCATAGTCATTAAGCTGGCTTTGATAACCACCATTGTCAAATAGATATCTGTTGATAAAATTGTGATGTGCTCTGTATCCTTTTCGTCCAATTAAGTTACCTGCAAACAATATGGGCGCATTATTATACATGTAATTTACCTTTTCTTCTGTAAAATTCAATTTTAAAATGTTGAAGTCACTAACAAATTGCAGCGTAGAAGGAAGTGGCTTGTTGGTGCGTGCAAAGTGGTTGAATACCACATACATAGGCAAGTGATACAATAGTCTGCTCACACTACTAATATAGCAAGTGCTTTAAATTAATAACATAAACTTGTCAGAAAAAAATGCACCTATCTTTCCTAAAGTTTACTCCTCTCTATAAAGCTTTGTTGCTTTACAGTATAGCTGCTTGCATGTTAAAAGCCTTTAGCATAGGGCTGTTAGAGTATACTTGAGTATCATTTGAGACAAAATCATGATTATTTTTTTATTGAAAAGATCTTTCTATGTTTCCTCTTTCACTCCCTCCTACACACTGAGGTCAGCAGGCCCTTTATTGCCACCTTTGTGTACACTGACTTCCATACACGTACAACATTATGCAGAATATCCTATGTGGAGTATCGCACTGAATAAAACCTGCAGACAAAAGCATATATCTCCGATGTGATATCAGATGGAGAAATTGGCCTCATGTCACGGTGTTTATATGTGTTTACAGTTTGAAGGCTGCAAGAAGGCTTTCTCTCGGCTAGAAAACCTGAAGATTCACCTGCGTAGCCACACGGGGGAGAAACCGTACCTGTGTCAGCACCCAGGATGTCACAAGGCCTTCAGCAACTCCAGTGACAGAGCCAAACACCAGCGTACACACATAGAAACTGTGAGTGGCAGCCTTGCACAGACACATAACAATCATGCATGGAATGTGTGCGGCTTTGCATATGTTTTCATATCTGTCTGTGTTGTTGTACAGAAGCCATATACCTGCCAGGTGCCAGGCTGTGCAAAGCGCTATACTGATCCCAGCTCTTTGAGGAAACACGTGAAGTCCCACACTACTAAAGAACGACAGTTAAGGAAAAAGGTACATAGATACCACCAGTGCCTGATGCTCCACACTTCATCATTGAGAGCTGGCTTAAACTGGCTCTAGGTGTTGCAGTCATAAATACCTTTCCATCTTGACCAAATCAAATTAGTCTTGATTACAAGTAGACAGCATCACTTCAATTACACTACAAAACAAGAACAAGAAAAACTATGTTCACACATTTCCCATCATTTTGCTTTAATTTGTACTAATTGCCTGAAAGTGTTAAGAATATACTGCGTGTGATGTGTTCCCCATCCCACTCACTGCAACTCAACTGCTAACAGAAATATGTCATCAACAACATGTTTATGAAAATGCAGTGAGCTGGCTTGTAAATTTATACATCAGATGACATAAAAACTGACAGAGCCAGATTACACAAAAAATACATACAGTATAATCATGATTTTTTTTCATCATGTTTGTCCTGTTATCACCTGCTACTGTATATTCTCCATTTAAAGGGACCCCATTACACAGTTTTAAATAATAGATTTTGATTTGATTTTAATTTTATTCCAGACACAGAGAGAAAACGGTCCATAATACAATACAAAAACAGTAAAAAGACAAACAACAATAAAAAAGATACTACACACTGCAGTGCAATAGCACTGCAGTGTTGTAGTTAAGATGTTTCTCATGTGTGATAGAGGTGTCTGCTCTTTAGCTTTTACTGGGGGTGATGGTCACCATAGATACAAATAAGGTGTGTAGGTTTGGTAAAAAAAAAAAGTTAAATTTTATCATCACCCACATGCACTTCTTTCAGATAAAACTAAAATACATGCAGTGCATCGATAAAAAGAAAATTCTGCCCTATTTCTATAAGTGTTTATGCTGTTGATCAACATTTATTTTGATGTTCCTTGCGCCCTTTTTTTCTAGAGGAAGTCCACTGCTGGAGTGACCCAGGACCAGCTGACAGAGTGTTTAACCATCCACCCTCTGCAGCCAAGCCTTTCTCCTCTGGGAAGGATAGACAACAACTTGAACTCGCCCGTTGGTGTTTCCCATGAGTCATACTCCGGTATGTCTAAGCCCTGGCTCTTTGCATTCAAATGTTTGATAGGAAAACCTAGATTCTTAAGCGTGTCCCTCTGCAACCATGTGCACATAATAGGTTTGTCCGTTTGATTTAGGATGTGCTTCCCCAGCTGCTCCGCAGGGACAAGACTCCTCCAGCAATCCTCACCTGGCTCTGTTGTGCTCCTTACAGGATGATTACAGGTACAGAGGACTCTTTGTATTGTTTTCTTAAGCCATGGTGAGTCAGGCAGAAATAAGAATACCATTATGATCATGTTTACAGAGATATGAGTAACCTGATTTTTCATGTTCCAAGTAAAATGCCGGCATAAAAACACAAAACTAGGATACTACACACTCGATGTTACAATTCGTAATTGTATGCATATTTACGTAAGGTGATTGGAATTCCAACTGCATGTTATTTTTCAGAAGAAAAAAAATCACTCAAACCCCCTTGAAGTGTGTTAGCCAGCCAGTTTTTAAGCAAGAGCCAAAGCCTTTTTTTATGTTTATCTCTTTGAAATACTGTGGAATTTAATCAACATAAAACAAGATAAAGCATCATAAAAGTCAATAGTCTGAGCAGTTAGCTTTACTAATTACTCACTAATCCAACTGGTATTTTCCCTTTTCATTTTGTATTCCCATTGGCACGGTTAGGACTCAAACCATGACTGGGTTTAAAAGCTTCACAAATCCCTTTTTGTCCCACTTGATGATGTGAAACAATCAACTTAGACATTGGTTGTCAGGGCTTCAAGCTCATAATTACAATAATCAGTTGTAAAGAAAAGTCCCATTTGGTTTCCTTGATAAAAGAGTCCAAAGGGTTCTTTTTTATTTTTTTTATTTAGTTTTTTGGGTAAATGTGTGGTTCTATGGCCCTGGAAAGAGGCTCTACAGGTCGGGGATGGCCACCAACACATTTCCCCTGATCAACCCATAGGAAAGCGGCCCTTCATCAATTCACTTCTTCAAAGCGTGTGATAAAGTATTTCTGTCATTCTAAGCAGCCAGATGCTCATGGCTCCTCACTGGCTCTGATTGTTCTCGTACCAGCGGTAGGCCAAGCCAAGGCATTCACTGCAGGATTCTGGGTAGACAATTGGCCTGTGAAAGCAGACCCTGCCTTGCCTCATTGGTCTCGACCCGCTGCTATTAATGGGTGCTATAGCCACCAACAAGAGCAGCTAGGGAATCCGATAAGTGAATCATAAAATCAAAAAAAAAAAAAACACTATTTAGGGTTCAGTGGGAGAGGAGAGAAGTTGTAATTACTTGGTAAGATGTTAAATCGATTGTAAAATCCGCCTTGCCAGTTTCTGTGCACGTTTCTGTGATTCCTTTTGATTAAAATTCAGTCCTTGTATATTCAGCAAAATTTGGCTTCTTTATTATTCCCTGCAAATGTGTGTGTGTTTTTTTTGCCAAACCCAACAGCAGGGGTGTCAGCTACCATGGCCACTGAACAATACTTAAATGTTATGGTTTAATGCTCTCTATTCAATGGGTTACATTGAATCTGAAAGTAACGACCTCGATTTTCTCAATAGTGTAACAATGAGCCACAGAGGTGTAAAAATGAAGGTAATGACTTACTGAAGCTGAATTCTTGTCTAAGGCAGCCTTGAAGAAAAAAGATACATATATATTCAGTGAAGTTAAACAACATTTCCTATTTTAACTTACGTATTACACTAAAGACAGAGGGAGCAGTCTTGATCCATTGTCCACATAAAAGATTGAACAAACTGCAGGCATGGACTTGCGTTATTGTGTGAAAAAATGCAATGAATGAGCTCAGTACATAGTTATAGATCATAACGTGTCTCCAGAGTGTCTCTGTTGCTACTTAAATCAATTCCCAAGCACATCGAGTTAATCTTGTGGTCATGACCTTGATAAACGAAACAACTGTGATGGCACTTTTATTCTGTATTGTCCAGAAAAAATATATATTTGATTTAAAATAGCAAAACTATGCACACAGTATGCAATTAACGGCAGAAGGAGTTTTAGCTAAAAGTAGGAGCTTTCTGCATGCATTCTGTCAAGCAGTTATCTCAACTGTGTCATGTTGTCCATCTTATCTGCATCATTCAAGCGAGTAAAGGATTCACAGAAGGACAATCACAGACAATGAGTTTGATGTGAATGGTTGCGGAACCAATGCTTGTCGAAATCAGTGTCACATTCACACATGTGTGAAACCGTCCTGATGTAATAACTCAGTGCTTCTCAAATGGTGGGGCGAAAAATGTCTGTCCCCTAGGTGGGGCATGACAGAAAATAATTGAGAACCACTGTAATAACTGATGCTTTATTTGAAGGCTAACTGGATATCATATACTGAGCCTCTCAGTGGAGCAGCAGCAGATATTGGAATTTGGGAAATACAGTAGTTTGTTAAAGTACAATGTTTCCAAATTCTGATTTAAGGCTGGTAAGAGGTTGCAGTTTGCAGTTTGTGATCCTGAATGTTTTTTTCTAGTTTTGTGTTTCTGTATTTAACATCTATTTAAAAATAGAGTATGATCAACTTCAATGGTAATTTGTTTTCCACATGATGTGGTAACTTACTTTAAAAAAAACTGCATAATAAAACTTATTTTTTAAGAAAAATACAGCAAAGAAGATGGACACAACAAACACCTATAAATAAACCACACTACAGACTGGTAACCCGGTAAAAAAAAAAAGAGAGCTCACAGAAAATACAGTAATCTCTTACTGAATAAAGGGTGAGAAATACTAAGAAGTCTCTCTTTATATTTAAAATATCCCAGGTTAATGGAATACAGCCAAACAATTACCATTAAATTAAATAATGAAAAACAAAATTCTCTACCTTCTTTATTGCTTGTTCTTATTTTTGGAACGTTTCTGCATTCCACAGAAAAAAACAAATAAGTAATTGATGGGAAATGATGTATTGTTCTTTTTTCCACAGACAGAGTATTTAATTCAGTCTGAAATATTTCAGGTTTGTTGATCCTTCCCCTCACCAGCTCTTCCACGGGGATCAGTGTGGGCCTTGCTCTTCCACCTGCCTCCCACATCCTCCCATTGGTACATCCCTACAGAACAACCCAGATCTAAAGCACCTTGGCCAGCCTCTTGAAGTAGCACCTCACAATACAGGTACACAGAGATTTGTTTCCAGTTCATTCTTAAGGCTTTTCAAATCTTTGCAAAAATACAGTGCATACAAAGGAGAAGTTCTTCAGAAAAAAGTTTCTATAGCACTAGTTTAGAATAACCTTTTAGTGATTGCCTGGGCTGTTTGACAATCAGCTCTAAAAGACTTTCTCACATGCACATTAAATTGTTCAACATAACTGTATGTGGCAGTGGCAATGATGTGTGTGGCAGGTGGCTGGTGATTTGTCTACTTAGACAGAATCAGGCAGCTCCACTCTATATGCCTTTAAATAGATATCACCTCTTTTTCGCCCTAAGAGTTGACAGCCACAGTGATGTTGACAAGGTGTTCAGGAATATACTGTGTAGCTCACAATATATTTTTCACTGCTGCTGACATAAAGAAAGGACTGAAATGCACAATTTGTTTCATGTGTGGGACCTAATGCTGCCGTTCTACTGGAATGTATAATTTAAGTAGGAAAGCTATATAGTCTAAAATTGAGCTGTTTTTTTAACATAAAGGATAAAACGAGTGAGGCTTTCTCATTTGCCCTTTTTAGACCTCGCGGGGCAAATGAAGATGCTGTATTCGCCTCCACAATATGGTGGTGGGTTCACAGCACGGACCAGCTCCAGTCATCTGATGCAAGATGATGTTTTTGGTAAAAGCCTGGCTCCAGCAGTCAATATTCCCAATAGGGTGGCCAACTTGCAAACAGCTCTTCCCTGTACTACAGGTAATGGAAATTCACACAGTCTAACCAAATTTACTCAAGGATGACCACTTTATTACCGGATTTTACGTGTGTGTGTGTGTGTGTGTGTTTGTGTGTGTCTGTGTGTGTGTCTGTGTCTGCTGTGTGTGTGTGTGTGTGTGTGTGTGTGTGTGTGTGTGTGTGTGTGTGTGTGTGTGTGTGTGTGTGTGTGTGTGTGTGTGTGTGTGTGTGTACCTGCAGGATATGATGTCCACAGCCAAGCACAAGATGTAGCTCCCGATCAGGAAGCACATGGAGGGGATTTTTTCCGGATGACGGACCGCTGCACAAGCCGGGTCTCCTCCTGCATCTACACAGAGGGATGATTGGATGATGTCACTCAATTGTTGGGTTTTGTCCCTTTGCACTGTCCACCCGTCCATTTGAGTCAAACGGTCAATCGAAAGAATCGCAGTCTCTGGCGGCAGCTTCATTTAGCCACATAAAAGGATATTTGATGGTAAAGCAATCTATAAGGCTGCTCGCTGGGTTAGATAGTATTGAAGGAATCGACTCTTACATTTTCACTCTCTCTCTTTTCAACCTAATATCTATAAATGTACTATTTGACAAAAAAACTGGTTTCTGCCTCTATAATCAATGTAAAGAAATGACTGGGCCTAAAGGATCATAATGTTTACTTTCTTAGTTTTTTTTATATATATATATTCATGTATAGTATGAAGGCTTGTGTATAACATGTAGTAAGTACTGGTAGTTTTCAAGTGACATTTTGCACAACCACTCAACACTACAATGAAAGCAAAGAATGCATGGAATCATTTATTAAGATTTTTCTTAGAACCACAGCTTTGTAACTATAGTAACAAGTCAGCCTTACCATTTCGCTGTAATGTTCATAGACGTCACCTGTTGTTTGAGTATCGTACTGTGCTATGAGCTATAATGTGCTCCTGTGCCAAGATTTGAGGCAGGTCAACTATTACAGTGATTATAGCTGCTTTTATATTTCGATACAATTTACATTGCAATGCAAGCATAACCCAAATATGTTATATAAAAAATAAAAAGCATACATTGTGATCACCATGGATTAAACAACATATAGCCTACAGTATATGGTGTAATATGTAAAGCTACTGAAATAATCAGCAGCAAGTGAAAGTACACCTGATCTGTGGCAAATGGGTTAAAACGTGCTTTGTTGCTTACTTTTGAATATATTTGGACTGGATCAAGAAAAATAAGTAAACCATTTGTACCCTTGTCTATGTTTTTGGTAACGTAAATCACAGAAATAATTAGCAACCACTGCTGTGTACCTGAAAGCCACAGGACTGGTAGGCACTAGTCCTCACAGCAGCTTATTTTATTGTGTCTTGTTTGAAATTGAAAGGACAAATTGTATTAATTAGCAAAAGAGTGCAATGCTTAGTTTAGATGGTAAGTTTCTGTAGTTGCTTAGCAACAACTGCTCTTCCAAAAACATCTGTTTAGTACTGCTAACCATAAAGAGGGCTGCTTTGTGGTCTCAGGTGGTTGATTTGGTTTGTGTGTAGCAGTACGACTCTTAACAGAGCTGAGTTTGTTTGGTCACTCTTCCCAGTTGAAAAGTTTTGTGTGTTTTTTGCCCCCTACTTGTGCTTTTCGGTGAAATGTTTTAAATTGTAGTCATGATTTTCTATTTAGTAATTTCATAGATAGCTACAACAATTGTTTTTCTACAAATCTCCATCACTTGCACGACGTAGCCTGCAAAATGCTCAAGTGAAATAGTCCAGTAGGCCTATACGTCCAGTTGACTAAAACAACCAATTATTGTTTGTTCCAAATGTTGGTCAGAAGACGTGGGTGAGAATTTAAAAAGGAACGTTAATTTGGGCTCAAAAGTCCAGGGTTCAGTCGTTAACATGGTCTCTGTGTTTATATTTAGGCTACTTGTACTTGTAGAAAGGCGTATTCATTAGCAGGGTTCGACCGTCACCTTCCACTCACAAAGTAGGACCATGAGAATAGTGGGAGAGAATGCAACATGATGGTCAAATAACACACAGCACAGAAGAAAGGGATTCACCCCTTGGACTATCCAGCCATCTGGTATGGTGGATTCTGGGCATTGCCTGCCAACACTTGTGGTTGCAAATCTTCACTGGGATTGTGAAAGTATCAGAGGGTAATGAAAGGCAATCATGAAGTCAGCAATCATTGAAAGTTGTATAACATCAGATGTGCCCAACTTGCTTTCCTGCCCTCAATCTACTATTCCACAAAAGATGATAAAAAGAAAAACAAAAGTGTAAGTTTCATTCAGGCAAAATTGCACGTGATCTTTTCAGCTCTCAAATCTGAAAGGAAAGAAAGCGCTGGAACATGAGTTAGATCTTGTAGAACCTTTAACATCCTAATTAGGCCTACATTCATTAGTATTAGGCTATATTCATATCTGGGTGAATGCAAATGGATTTTTTGCCCAACAGTTACAACACTGGTTTGATGCTGGAGCTTTTTTTATTATTATTATTAGCCTAATGATTGTGGCCAGACTTTGTCAACTTAAAAAGTGAATGTCAACAAAGACATATCTCCATGGAAAACTGAACTGAATTGTTTACCACACTAGAGAGAAAACTGAAATGACAACAGGTTCACCTCACACAGTAGACTATAGCCTATAGCTAGGTGTAGCGTACAATTTTGAACGTTGTGGACCAATTACAACCCAACCCTTTCCCTCTGGCCAAAACAACATCTTCAAAATCGTACAATACCAGTTTGTATCATTGCAGAATGAAATCACAATAGGCATACTGTCATCATTATGATAGCCTAATTATGACATGATAATAAAACAACAACAAGAGCCTACAACAGCTGGAGAAGTTGCACACTTGTAGCTGTAGCCTGTTGTTCAGAGAAAAGACCTACAGGCATTGTCTTTGCCCCAAAAGGACCATAAAAGGGAGAAAAAAAATGTGACTTTATTTTAACATCCTGTAGGTTAGGTTGTTATTCTGCATTGAACGTCTCCAAATAACCTCAGATGTAACGCATTGGCTCGTGTGGGATAGCCAGCCTTTTATAAAATATTCCTCGTTATATTCGAATAATACATATCAATGTATTTCGCCGTGGTCTTATTTCCGTAAAGATTGCATTATGTGCGCTTAAATCTCCTCCCACCTGCCTGCTTCGGTTGCGCGCTCCCAGTGAGTTTTATAGCAACAGTTGCCCAGTGAGGCAGCGCCATAGTCACCGTAGTCCTGGCGACTGTAACCCACCAACAACAACCTCTCGCTCCATCATTACCACCTCCTCCACCATCCTCATCTCATCAACCAGTCCACAGCTCAGGTTTGATTCCATTTCTTATTATTCTTAGCCCGAATCCAAGCCCCCTCTCCCTCTCGCTACAATGGGGAAACCTTTAACGATGGGAAATGTAAATGCTGTGGTTAATGTTTTTGTCTTCTGCTGAATGAAGGCTCCGGTGCTAGCGAGGGTGTTTCTTTGTGACGTGGTAGCCTGCTTGCTAACGTTGCCTGGTAGATAACCACAGCTGTGAGGGGTCCCTGATCGCTTGCAGAAGCTAATCGTGTCCTCTCGCAGGGTCCTAAGTGGCTAAAATTGACCTTAATGTGCACCAGTTTGGTAGATAACGGTGTTTTCCGTGTAACTTCTTTGCTTAAACTCACCATGCTGAGTGGTAGCGTAGGTCCGGGCTAGTAACTGATGCTAGCTGGTCAGCTGGAGCAGGAGCAGGTGTCTGTTGTTGCTAGGTTGCTAACGCCAGCGTTGCCTTCTTACAATGCCTGTTGGTATCCCATTTTTTTCTCCCTTTTTTTGGAGGCTTATGTTACGGTGATATTGCCAGTTTGTGTATCGGGTGGTTCAAATCTTGTTGGCTCAAACGAAATCTATAAGGTCGATCAGCATTGGAAAGTGCTATGAGCTAGATTTCATACACTAACTGCTATTGACAATAGCTAAGCCATTACTTTCCCTTTTGTCTTTGGGAGCAAGATAGCTTCGCTAGCTTTCCCCCTGCCCTCTTTGTGGCATCGGATGGCTATGATAAGCTATCTGATAACACAAGGTTAAGTTTTGCAGTGGTCAGTTATAAAAGGAGAAACACCTGCCCGTTAAAATATATTAATGTTACCACGGATTTTTATCAAGAACCCTAACGTTATTTTGCATTGCACGTTCAGTAATTGGGCTGGGAATGTAAACACGTATTTATCCATTCTGCAAGACAGGTATACTCCAGAATGAATTGCTAACAGTTAATAGATAAGATTATTTATATTCTTTGTTATATTTGTGTGTGCATGTGTTTCCCTCGGTGTGTGCATTTAACCCAGCATGTGACTGTATAGGAGAAAGAAGCTTAATATTGTCCCAGATTGATTTTAGTATAATATGCTAAATTAAATAAATATGCTAAATTAAAAATCAAATATGCATTATTATATCATATATGCATTAAAGGGGTCTTTAATACATTCATATATGAAGAGACTTGGTTAACTTATGTTGCGTCATAATTATTATTGGGACCATTGAGTCTCCTGTGCAGCTACAACCTCTGGGGTGTGTGTGTGTGTGTGTTGTGTGTGTGTGTGTGTGTGTGTGTGTGTGTGTGTGTGTGTGTGTGTATGTGTGTTCACCGCAGAAACATGTAGTAATAGTAGATCTAATTTGGTTCCATCTCAATGTGAAAGTCCTGTCCATTTTACATGGGCTACTGTAGTTAAAGCCTAAAATAATGCTAATATATTGATCTATCGGCATATAAAACCCAAATAAAAGTCATGATCAGACACCCCCCCTCCCAAACACACACACACAAACACAAAATAGGATGTTGGAAACTGCTAGTTATCAGGTCATGTTACCACTTACCTATGGTCCAGTACGGTAGTACAGAAATAGTACCATGCCACCTGCTGCCTGGATCCTGTTACATTTCCAATCACTTAAAGAGGGGCTGATTAATTCAATTTTTCACTTTTCCATTTTCATGGCTTTGCTGAATACAGCACGTTTGGTTTGTTATTTGCCCCCAGCCTGTTTAGAAATAATGTATATTGTTGATGAAAGAGGAGAAGCCCTTGTTCTCTCCTTCCTTAGCCCACATCTGGCTATTAGGAAAAACACGGTACATTTAGTCCTGCTTTGGTCGCCTGTGTCTCTATGGTTCTAGAAATGTTGGGACATTTCAAACTTCCATTCGGCAGTTGTCCTGTCATGACCAGGGATCAGACTTGAACTAGCTTTGTAACTATAACTCTTTTTTTTATCCCATACACTGATGTAATGTTTCTGACACCATTATCTGGACCAGCAGTCTTTTAAAAAAAATAAACACTCCCAGGTCTGTAAAAACCCAACTCCTAAACAAAACACACAGACACACACACACACACTTCAACTCACCTTGCACCTCCTTTCACCTGTTTTCTTGCTACACTAGCACCTGATCATGCCCTTTTATATTGCCTTGGTTTCCATGTAGTGCAAGTGTGTGAGACGGAGAGATTTCTCACATGGTGTATGTGTATACTTTTCTCTTCGGGGCACTAGCTCTTATTTCTTCACTTTGTGTATCAGACTTTACCTTTTTATTCTACATGATCACTTGACATGCAAATTACTGTTCTGTCTATGTTCTGGTAGCTGCCGGCCTGTGACTGTAGACCTTGCACTCTGCACTATTCGTCACTTGTAACGTTAGCGAGAGGAATCGACGGGAGAAAACGCAGGGCAAAATGTTGCCCTCCTTGGTGGCTTTTGTTCCTCTGTGTCTTTGTAGGGCCTGCACTTGCTCAGTGGAGCACAGTATTTAAGTGGGCCACAAGGGAGTGCCTGAATGGTGAGGCAGGAGGTGTGTGTGTGTGTGTGTGTGTGTGTGTGTGTGTGTGTGTGTGTGTGTGTGTGTGTGTGTGTGTGTGTGTGTGTGAGATTGGGGGGGGGGGGTTGGGGTGAGGCAACAAGAGTGTGTTGTGATGCAGCTCGATTAGTAGGCTCAGTTGGGGCATCTACTTTAGCTTTCAAACTGCACTGCACTTCTCCTTTCTTCGAAAGTCCTTCTTTTAGCATTGGGATATATAGTAAGCTGGAGGCTACAGTTTGACTGGGCCATTTGACATTTATGACTTTGGTTACCTGCATTCAAAGGCTTTCACTCTTCAGGGAATAGAAGTTGCTTGTGTGGTAGTTTCTTATTCATATGTTTAATCAGCTTTGTATATTTTCTGTTGTGAATGGATCGTCTTGGGCAAAATAAATATTTGATTTGGTTGGAAGTTTATTTTTCCACAAGGCAAACAGCATCCGGTAAAGCAACAGCCTGCTGACATGTCTGACAGTGATAGCACATACACATATCCCCCCTCCCCAAGATGTTGAAAATAGTCGTGCTGAAAAAAGCAGGAGTCTTTGCGTTAATGAATGTCAGTGCCCCTGCATGTATAAATAAAAGAAAAAAATCCATACATATCTTCCAGCTGCTTTAACTATTCCTCACACTCTCAGTGCATATAGAGATAGCAAACCAGCTGTGTGCACCATCTTTGAGGTCAGTCACCCTAACATGAATAAGACGATAGCCTTCATCCCAAGAAAACAGGCTGGTGATATTGAAGATAAAGGAAAGGGGCAGGCCCTCCCTGGAGAGAGTGGAAGCTGTTAGGAGACCCAGCTTAATTAACCAAGAGAGGTTTGTTCATGGAAACTGTGACGGGGAGGAGGTATGGGTGATGGTAGCCATGCTATTATTAACTTACAAACACAGGTTCACCATCACAGAGTATTTTCAGATTGATCCTTATCATCAAAATAGTTTACTTTAGCCTTGGTAAGTACGTACCATAGCCATGGCCTTAAGACTCTTAATGCATAATGTAGGACTTTATTCGTAGTAATGCCGCTGGTTTGTAACAATAATTAAAAATTAGTTATCTTGCCAGTTGTTCCCAGTACTGATCCAGGACTTCCAATCCCAAGTAACGTTAAACCTGATAAAGTGGGGGACTGAGCAGACAAAGTGAAGCAGCATCTATTTGGAGTTTGTTAAATATTAACTTGTTTTATTGCTGTGAACATGGAGACAAGACCATGTGTCGCTGATGCATGAGGCTCTCAGTACATTGAGTACTACCAGGCAGAAACAGGGTGCTTGGGTAGAATTGCTCTTGAGCAGCTTTAGTTTGGATTGATTTTTGGTCAAAACAGACCAGGGTCTGTAGTAAAAACCTCTTGTTTTCTATCAAGGTTGGTTTCTATCTCATTTTGGCAGATGACATTTGGATAATTATTGGATTCAATTTCCTCTATAAAAAGCTTTAGTCGTGTTATATGTTCTAAAACATGTTAGGAATACGGTAAAACGCTTTATACTTGGATGTTTATGTCACTTATTGTATGAATATTGTACCAATTATAATAGTACTCACTATAATAGTAATAAAAAGTAATTTGTGTATGGTCCTTTGCCTATTTCATATAAGTCTGGTTTTTTGTTTCTCGCAGCCATTTAAACACAAACATGTATCAGTACATGTACTCTTGTTTAAGTGATTCATCAACCTTTTATACTCCCATAAGCATTTGGTAAAGTAACTTTGCCGGTTGGACCAGTAGGCGTTTTTTCTCATGACCGTAACAATGATCTATCTACAGTTAGAATGTGTTTTCTATATTCTTGATTCAGGCGCCATGCAGACCCCTGAAGCAGGCGCTGACTCCACCTCCACTGTCCCTCTTCAAACCACTGTGCCTGTCCAGCCTACCAGCTCCACCCAGCAGGTACCTGTCCAGCAACAACAGGTACAGCCAGCCTGTCTATGTGTGTATCTATACAGTATGTGCATGTCTGTATGTGCACTGCATCGCATTACGTGACTTTAGTCAATTAAATAATTAACTTGCACCTCTTGCATTTTGTTCTTGCCAGGCCCAGACTGTTCAACAGGTTCAGCATGTTTACCCAGCACAGGTGCAGTATGTGGAGGAAAACAGTGGCGTCTACACCAATGGCAACATGTGAGTCAGTCAGTCTGTTACCAAGCTCTGCTCCTGCTACACCACTCCACAAATATTAGCGCTGTGTCTCTGCAGCCTGTTTTTTCTCTCCCTCTTTAAGTCTCTTCACACCATCATTCATGTCACAAGCACATGATGTCTTGTGGGAGGGAGTGCGTTGGTTCGTTATTTCTGTTTTGTTTCCTTTTTTTTTTTGAGGAGTGTGCAGCA
>OX442365.1:16754481-16761981 GCA_949357725.1 Hyperoplus immaculatus
CACAGCAATCATACACATTCACACAAGGCACAGTGAAGGTGGGTGAAGTGTCTTGCCCAAGGACACAACAACCCTAGGATCGTTGGCCAACCCGCTTAACCACCTGAGCCACAGTCGCCCCAATGTAGTGATATAACTACTGCCAGCGATGTTCAAAATGTAACCCTTAATATTTAATGTTGAACCGATGGCAGGGATTTGTCTCCGTTCCTAAATGTGCTCCCACTCTTTGTTGTAGAGAAAGAAAGGGGCTAAAACGTGAGAGGCTTGTGTATTAAGAAAGGGCAGGAAGGTCGGGCACTGTGCTTCTGGAGAACCACACACTCTCACCCTCCCATGCAGAGTGGTTTCAAGCAGTGCACAAGCCTTCCTCTTGAGACATTTCTGCATTTAGACATTCTCATATAGTCCACCATTATTACACTTTCTGGCAGGAATTGTAACTTAGGGTTGTTGTCTGGCATTAAGTATTGTGGAGGTTGCCATTTCAGATAGGGTTAAAAAGTCTGATAATGGCAATGCAGAGAATAGATGAGTTTTTTAATTAACCAATATGTTCGCAAGGCCATTTCAACTGCTTAAATAAATATACCCTCCTTGTCTATCCTAAGTGATATACTTCACCAGATACATAGGCCCAACAAATGGAAATAATTTACTGCTGAGGGATGCCCATTATTTTATTTATTTATTTATCCTTTATTTAACCAGGTTAGTCTCATTGAGATTAAAATCTCTTTTACAAGAGAGACCTGGCCAAGATGGACAGCAGAACACAGTTACACATAAAACACAATACAAAATACAAGTTCGATATTAAGTACAGTTGTAAAACATAAAAATAAGATTCTTAACTAAAAACATTCACAATTTCCGATGGAGTCCAACTTCAAACTCTTAACAACAGCCTTAAATTCGTTTAGAGTTACTAGGTCCTGAAGCTTAAGCTGCTTCTGCAGGTTATTCCATGACGACGGCGCAAAAAACTTAAAAGCTGTTTTACCCAGCTCTGTACGAGCTTGAGGAACAGTCATGAGCACCATGTCCTGAGACCTTAACGCATGGGGGACACATTTTCTGGACATATACGATGACAAATAACAAGGGAGTTTACCTAAGATCGCCTTGTAAATAAAAACATACAAGTGACTAAGTCGTCTCATAAAAAGAGAAGGCCAGTTTACTCTTGAGTACAGTGTACAGTGATGGGTTAAGGCTCTGCTGTTTGTAATGAACCTCAAGGCTCCATGGTATACAGTGTCCAACATATGTAGACAGTGAGCTGATGCATTCATGTTCAACAGATCACCATAATCAAGAACCGGCAAGAAGGTAGCTTCGACTAATCGTCGTCTGGCCTCGAGAGAGAAACATGACTTATTCCTAAAGTAAAAACCTAACTTTAGTTTCAGTTTTTTCACCAGGTTTTGTATGTGGGTTTTAAACGAGATGTGGTCATCAATCATAAATCCCAAGTATTTGTAAGTAGTTACAACCTCAATTTCATTACCTTGGGAAGTTAAAATTTTCTGATTTAACACAATCTTTCTGGAATTTGAAAATACCATAAGTTTGGTTTTATCAGCATTGAGAACAAGCTTCAGTTGACAAAGCTGATCCTGCACTTGATCAAAAGCACTTTGCATATAAACAAAAGCCTTACTGAGCGAGGATGCACAACAATAAATTACACTGTCATCCGCATAGAAATGGAAAGCTGCATTTGGGACATTTTGTCCAAGGCTATAATATACAAAGTAAATAATAGCGGTCCCAGAACTGAACCCTGGGGAACTCCCTTACGCACTGTAAGCATCTCTAAAGTAAATCCATCAAACTGAGTAGCCTGAGTTCTGTCAGTGAGATAGTTGACAAACCATCCCACAGTATGATCAGAGAAACCAATCTTAATAAGTTGCTGTATCAGAATTTGATGGTCCACAGTGTCAAACGCTTTAGATAGATCAATAAAGAGAGATACACAATGTTGTTTTTTATCTAGAGCTTCTATGATGTAATTTAAAACTTTCATGGCAGCAGTAGTGGTGCTATGATTTTTTCGGAACCCTGATTGATGTACAGATAATATTTGATGAGTATGGACATAATCTTTAACCTGCTCACTAACCAGGGATTCCATGACTTTTGATAACACTGAGAGGTTTGAGAGTGGTCTGTAATGATTTAAAATGTTTGGATCCCCTCCTTTTAGTAGGGGTAGAACATAAGCAGCCTTCCAGATCATAGGGATTTTGTTTGAAGCCAATGAGAGATTAAAAAGATGTGTCAATGGTTCAGCTATTAGGTCTGCTGCTAATTTCAAAAACCTTGGTTCCAAGTGATCCGGACCAGACGGTTTTCTAGGGTTCAAATGCTTTAAGGCTTTGTGAACCTCAGCAACAGTAAAAGGGGTAAGATTAAAAATGTGGTGTACATCACTAGCATTGTTACCCAAATTTACAGATTTCACTGCAGAATGTGAGGCAGAATTGAACAAAAACCCAGAAGAAATAAAATGCTCGTTAAAACAGTTTAACATTTCAACCTTATCATGAACAGTAATGGAGTCTTTGACTATACAAGAAGGTAATTCATATGAAGAAGAATTATAGTAAGCCCGGGTCAATCTGCTCAGTGATTTTATTTGTGTGACATAAAAAAAAGGAAAATTGCACAGAATCACTCCCATTCAATCACACTTAAGCTTTGATAAGTATTGGTATTGATAAACGACACCAATGAAACAATATTTATTTGCCAGAAATACATAAAGATTTTTTAACATTCACTAGTAACAAAAAAAAACTAAATACTCAATTGGGCATGAAGCATGAACCAGATACTAAATCATGTTGGCATAAGTAATAGTTGTTATAAGTGGGTCTATGCTAGTGGAATCTATAACTGTTGTGTGTCTGCCAGCTATCCACAATTGATGTTACTTAACTAGGCAAATATTTTCCTTAAATGGCAGGTAGTCCTGCTCAGCTTGGTTTAGCGGTGCTTGCTTTAGGATTCTTCTAGTATCTTTATTTTTGCTTGTGGCCACTTATGTGTCCACGTCAACTCTTTTATTTTTCTTGCTTTTATTTTGATTTCCCCCTCTTACCCCCCTCTCTCTTTGTTGTCCTGTGCTTCGTGGTTTTATCAGATTGAAATGGCGATTGAGACGCTCCAAAAAACTGAGGGTTTATCCAGTCAGAGAAGCTCGCTGCTCAACAGCCATGTAAGTTGCTTATACGAATGCTTGCCCTCACTCCCTTGCTGTGCTACCCCCTCTAATTTTTGTGTACATTTGACTTGATGCTTGCCATTTTTGTTGCTGGTTTGAAATGCTTTTAAATTTGTTGGCTGCTGTAGAAATGCATTTGCAGAGGTGGGATGCTGTAGCATCAAGATTACAGGCTGCTAGTCCATGGTCTTTCCAGACAGTTTGCGTGGATCAGTGTGTGAATCTCCGGAGTTAAAGCGTTTGTTTTCTTGTAGCTCCAGTGGCTGTTGGACAATTATGAGACAGCAGAGGGCGTGAGTCTCCCACGATCCACCCTCTACAATCATTATCTGCGCCACTGCCAGGAGCAGAAACTGGACCCTGTAAATGCAGCCTCATTTGGCAAACTCATCCGCTCCATCTTCATGGGACTCCGTACAAGGCGTCTAGGAACAAGGTTATCTTTTTTTCCTTTTTCTTTTCTTTTTTTCCTTTCTTTTCTTAAGGTGGAGTCAGCGATTCTGGATAATGCTTGTTGTAAAAGTTTATTTTTCTGGGCCCTCTTTGATACATACCAGTTTACAGAGCCTAGGCTGTGTATTTACACCAGCTTTATGTTCTGCCCACACACAGTACAGGAAGTGGATCATGAGCAGATATTCACTGATTTTAACAAAGTGATTTTGACAACAAGCGTTTTTCAGAATCGCTGACTCCACCTTTAAGTAATGAAAGATGCAAGACTTCCATCTAATTGCAGTATAGTTATCAACCTCTTCTTACTGTTGTCATTCATCCTTACCCTGTTTCACCAAAAGCCTTATCGAGTCTTCACTTCTTTCCCTCTCTGCCATCCATTTTATTTACCATTCCTATTAAAACTCTGTCGATGTGTGTTTCACTTTTGGTTTTGTCTCGCAGAGGGAACTCCAAATATCACTACTATGGTATACGTGTGAAACCAGACTCTCCACTAAATAGACTCCAAGAAGACATGCAGTATATGGCCCTCAGACAACAACCCGTTCAGCAGAAACAAAGGTACACAGTCAGGCAGCTAGGCATGCGTATAGACATGTAGCACTTATATGCTGCAGTATTTCTAGGATACTGAGGTGACACATGTGATTTTAGGTTCAAGCCGGTGCAGAAGTTCGATGGTTGCTCTGGGGAGAATTACTCAGGTGGCGGCCAGCCCCAACCTGGTGCAGAAGAGCAGACGGTCATTGCTCAGAGCCAACAGCACCAGCAGTACCTAGGTCAGCCGCTTTTCCCTTTTATCTGAATGTCTGTGAAATCAGAAAAAATGTCACGAACACTGAGATATACAGAATAATATGTGTTTTTTTATTGATACTTCAATAGTAGTTCATTTTTATTTCATAATGACCTCAACAGATGCATCGCGGGCACTCCCTGACTTTGTAGAGCTGGACCTGGGACAGAGCAATACAGAGAACATCAGCCCAGATGACATGAAAGCTCTCCAGTCCCTGTACAGAGAGCACTGTGAGGTGAGACGCTTTTCATTTCACCAAAGCGCTCTCATGGCGCATTAGTGCATTTGACAGAAGAAACAGGGGGTCGGGTTCCTCGTCAGTGTTCAATGAGAGCTAAGTAATCCCTTTCAATATTGTAGAATTCATTGATGAATCATCAGTGTGTCTATGAAGCCATTCATGTATTGATCAGTATGGACTAGCTGCATTTTACCACCCCCCACTTATTTTCTATCCAGAGTCTTATTCTCTCCTAAAATCAATGTTTTTCCCCTGTACTTATATACTTTAATCTGCCAGTATCTATCATGACAGCAGTTGACTAGATTCACAGTGTAGAAAGTATTGTAAAGGTCATATGTGCTTATAGTGACAAAGATTCGTAGATGCAGGCTGTTGGCATTTTGGAAGAGAATTTTCTCTTCACCTTGTGAAGTTTTTAATTAAAGCTCTCCCAATGTGCTTGACACTAGGGATCAGGTTATCCACAGGTTATGACCAAGGCCTTATTATGTGTTCCTCATGACAAATCGATGAGGTTTTGAGATGTCTGAGATTTCTGCTGCCACGTCAATACAATGACGGTCAATGGTATTTACTGTCTGAAATAATATTGACTGTTTCAAAGGTTTTTTTATTCATCAAAAGATTTGCAAAGCAAATACAGTACAATGATTTCGTTTTTCCCCTTTTTTCTTCCCCTGAACACACCCCGCCCATATCCCAAAAAATATTGACAAACCCTGCTGTCAACAGTTTTAAAAGGGACCATTTCTTTGTCTGTTAGAAAGTAGCTATTCTCTGTTTTTTGTTTCAGGCTATCCTGGACGTGGTTGTCAACCTCCAGTTCAGTCTAATTGAGAAGCTGTGGCAGACATTCTGGCGTTATTCTCCCCCTGACTCTGTAGAGGGTGACACTTTAACAGAAAACAGGTGAGGTTGACCTGCAGTTGTTGATTTGATCTTTTTCTTGGATCAAGCCTGCTAGTTTTAAGCGAAAGACAACAGCATTTAAACAGTATGAATTTGAAATGAATTCATTTTAGGATAATGTGGAAATCCAAAGGGCATCTTTTCTAAATCTGGTTGTTCAATCCTCAGTGGCGTAAGCGAGATTGAAGCACGGCTCCCCCGCTCCCAGCTATTGGTGCTGTGCAGAAACGAGGCTGTTCTCAAATGGATGAGCACCTGTGACCATCTAATGTACCAGGCCCTTGTGGAGATCCTCATTCCTGATGTCCTGAGACCCATTCCCAGTGAGGCCACAGTTCACCTGTCATGTTTACCTATTTGCCGTGATTATGCTTGTAATATCGCAATTGTTAACCGCTGTTTTTTGCTCCGTTTGTATTTCTTTGTCTTTTTTGTTGTTCAGGTGCCTTGACTCAAGCCATTCGCAACTTTGCCAAAAGCCTGGAAGGTTGGCTCAATAATGCCATGCATGCCATTCCACAGAGAATGATCCAGACCAAGGTACACGTGCAGCACAGCATTCATACGGAATTGACCTTCTAACCATGATGCTACACTAAAGAAGTCACTGCTTACTGTTTCTAAAATATGCAATTAATACACAAGAGTAATCTTTTTTTAAATATCAGTTTTGAAGGATGTGTATACTTATCCTAGGTAACACCTGGTCTTTTGTGTGCTGCTCTTTTCCCCAGATTGCCGCTGTTAGTGCCTTTGCGCAAACACTTCGTAGATACACATCTCTGAACCACCTGGCTCAGGCGGCACGCGCTGTATTGCAGAACACGTCACAGATCAACCAGATGCTGAGTGATCTTAACCGCGTCGACTTTGCCAACGTACAGGTCAGAACCGATCCTTGTGTTTGGACTATCCAGCGGTGAAGTTTATGTTATAGGTGTACTAATACTTCCCTTTCAGGTTCACGAGTGCAAAAATGTGAAAGCTCCAGTTCTTTCCTCTCTGTTTTGCTGTATATAGGAGCAGGCATCGTGGGTGTGCCAGTGCGAGGAGGGAGTCGTTCAGCACTTGGAGCAGGACTTCAAGGCCACACTGCAGCAGCAGAGCTCTCTGGAGCAATGGGCAGTGTGGCTGGAGAACGTGGTCACTCAGGTGCTCAAGCCTTACGAGCACCGGCCCAGCTTCCCCAGGGCGGCTCGACAGTTCCTGCTCAAGTGGTCCTTCTACAGGTCTGCAGATCAAACTCCTCTGTGAGCGTGCAGCATTGGGTTTGAAAGAGACACAAAACACTTAACAATGTTTTTTCCCCCCCGCATGTCTCCGCAGTTCTATGGTGATCAGGGACCTGACCCTTCGCAGTGCTGCCAGCTTCGGTTCCTTCCACCTGATTCGCCTGCTGTACGACGAGTACATGTTTTACCTGGTGGAGCATCGTGTGGCTCAAGCTACCGGAGAGACTACCATCAGTGTCATGGGAGAGGTACGGCCGTTAGTAATATTTCATAGTATCACACCCTGCTACACTACATTATATGCTAGACTTTGTCACATCATGGGAAATTAACTCTGATTTGATGTTTATATCTGTTCATAAAATGAACCCACAAGAGATGTTAAACCTAAAGAGAAAAATGTTCAAATGAACACTATGTAATGTGAACCACTAACTGCCACTCTTAACTGTGATGTTTGTCTCTTGTTTCCAGTTCGACAGCCTCAACACCATGTCTTTTTCTAACATGGACAAAGGTATGTGGCGAAATAATTAAAGCGCAATAGCCTGAGAGAACTCAACCAGTAAAAAATAGATCATCATGTTGTTGAATGGTGTGTGAATGTTGAGCAATAATTGTATAT